>WAAF01019241.1:0-17895 GCA_013400475.1 Tricholaema leucomelas
ACTGGCCACACTGCTCCTGATACAGGCCACTTTTTGCACTCTACACACCAGCTATCTGGTGTTTTTAAACGAGCAGTCAGCCTTGCTGCTGCGGGAACCACTTCCTGGCGGTTCAAGTATTGCAGGCAAACCATCAAAAATGGTTTATCTGTCCTTATCTGCTGATGTCATTTGGAAATCCTGATCTGCTTGTTTTGTAAGGTAGGTGGACTGCTAATTTCTGGGGGTAGCTGGCATACTTGCTTGCTTCTGACCAGACTGATAGCTTCTGCCCGAGACTGACCTTTCCTTGCTTGCCCTTTCTGCTCTTCTTGCTATTTCTTCTAAGGCTGACAACCACTTCAGCCCTCAGTCCTCTCTTCCTTCTATGCTCAGCTGCCTGTGATTAAGCCTGCTCTGGATGTGTGACAAGGACCTCCACTCAAGCACAAGTACTCACTCATTGGTAGCAAACAGTTCCCTCCCAAACACAGAGGCACAGAAACCCAAAATGCATCAGGACGGAGGGGACCTTCAAAGGCCATCTTGTCCACTCCCCCTGCAGTGAGCAGGGCCATCTGCAGCTAGATAAGGTTGCTCAAGGCCTCTTCTGAGTTTGACTTGGAATGTCTCCAGGGATGGGGCCTCAACCACATTCCTGGGCAACCTCTTCCAGTATTTCCCCACCCTCATTCTGAAGAACTTCCTCCTGATGTCCAACCTAAATCCTACCCTGCTCCAGTTTCAAACCACTGTCCCTCATCTTAACACAAGTCTTTCTTGGCAGTCTCTCCTCAACTCTCCTGTAGCCCCTTTCAGGTACTGAAAGGCTGCTCTAGGATCTCCCCAGAACTTTCTCTTCTGCAGGCTGAACAGCCCCAACTCTCTCAGCCTGTCCTTGTGGGAGAGGTGCTCCAGCCCTCTGATCATCTTTGTGGCCTCCTCTAGACCTTCTCCATCAGGTCCATGTCCTTCCTGTGTTGAGGGCCCCAGAGCTGGACACAGCACTCCAGGTGAGGTGTCACCAGAGCAGAGCAGAGTGACAGAATCACCTCTCTTGATCTGCAGGAGACACACCTTGGGAAACAAGGGAAGAAGAAGCCTTCTGGGCAAGCTTAGGGTCCCTGCCTGTAGAAGGTGGATGGAGGGATGACAAATAAAACAACCACTGAAGCTGAGCCTAGGTAGAGGATGGATTCTAAAAGGCCATTTCACCTGTACCTGTGTGAATGCTTTTCCCCTCTGCTATTCTGGTTTGTAAAGAGATCTCCTCCAAACAGCATCTTTAGAGCTAACATAGAATCATAGAATGGCTTTGGGTTGGCAAAGACCTCTAAAGGTCATTAATATTTGACTTTGCACTTGAACAGAGAGAGAGAAAACACTCAAACAGGAACACTTACAAAGCTAAAGCTGAGAGCTGGGAGGCAATTTCAGAAACACTTCTTTTTGCTGCTCATTTTTAATTGATGCCTCACAGTTCAGGCTGGCTCTGCCATAATTTGGACAGGAGATGCAATAAGAGCAAGTGCTGGGGCAGTGCTGCACCCAATGTGCAAATCACAGAATCATAGAATGGTTTAGGTTGGAAGGGACCTCAAGGATCATCCAGTTCCAATCCTCTGCCATAAGCAGGGACACCTCCCACTAGGACAGGTCACTTGAAGCCTCATTCAACCTGCTCCTGAACATCTCCAGGGAGGTTGTGGAGCACCTTTATCATAGAATCATAGAATGGTTTAGGTTGGAGAGGGTCTCAAAGCTTATCCAGTGCCAGCCTCCCACCATAGGCAGGGACACCTCCCACTTGAACAGGGTGCTCAAGGCATTATCCAACCTGGTCCTCAACATCTCCAGGGAGGTTGTGGAGCACAGAATGACAGAATGTGATCTTTGTGCTTCTGTGCTCCACAACTTCCCTGGGCAACCTGTGCCAGTGTCTCACCACCCTCACTGCAAAGACTTTCTTCCTAACATCCAGTTTCAGTCTCCCCTCTGCCAGTTTACACCCGTTACCTCTTGTCCTGTCACTACAAGACCTTGTCAATAGTCCCTCCCCAGCCTTCTTGGAGCCCTCTTCAGATACCGGAAGGCCACTCTAAGGTCTCTTCAAAGCCTTCTCCTCTCCAGGCTGCAGAGCCCCAACTCTTGCAGCCTGTCCTCGTAGCAGAGGAGTTGTCTGTGCCCCTCTCCCACTAGCACAGGATCAGTGAAATGTTGATACCCTCTGTCTACTCACTCCTTGAGAGCAAAAAAGCCACCTTCAGCAACATCTACAAAAGGATTTCTTTATGGAGGAGCAATTTTCCACAGGTAAGTCACTTTAAGCAATGCTCTAAGGTTGCTGAGCAACTTTAAACCAGAGAACACCACATATTATATTGACAGCAAAATAAGAGCTTATTAAAGATACCTTTTTCTTTGAAGCTAAACTATTTAAGCTTAGTGATGTTCAGCAAATGGCCCTAACAGAAAGTAATGCTTTTGGAAAGAGCAGATCCCAAGTGGATTTTGAGGACTGACAAAAGAGTCTTTCACTCTTTGAGTTCTCGTGCCCAGCAGTAAGAGTTTGGGCTGTTTTGTAGAACTTTGGCAACCTGCTGATAATAGCAAACTTCTCCTTTTTCTTCTTTATTAAATGCAGGAACAACTCCTGGCAGGGCAGGAGGAGGACTCTCCTTTCACCACACACATGCTCACTGAACTGGCATGTTCAGAGCTCTCCCATTTCTCTCTCGCTCTCCTTTCACCACACACATGCTCACTGAACTGGCATGTTCAGAGCTCTCCCATTTCTCTCTCACTCTCCTTTCACCACACATATGCTCACTCAACTGGCATGTTCAGAGCTCTCCCATTTCTCTCTACTCACCACACTTTGTAGCCAAGAAAGCTGCAAAACTAGTTACAGCCACAGTATTTGCTTTCTGTGATTAACTGAGAGCTCAGGTTTGCAAACTCTGGGGGAAAGAAGTCAGAGAGATCAGCTGGGAGGAAAATTACAGTTTCAGCGGAACAGGTTGATTTAGAAATTCTCTTCTCCCTAGTATCAGGTGAATGAAGGAGAGAAAATGGCCTGAAATTGGGCTAGGGCAGGGTTAGGTTGGAGATGAAGAAAATTTGTTTGCTGCAAGAGTGGTCAGGGGTTGGAAGAGGCTGCCCAGGGAGGTGGAGTCCCCATCCCTGGGGGTGTTCAAGAAACCTGTGGCCATGGCTCTTGGGAACATGGTTTGATGGCCAGGGTGGTGTTGGGTTAATGGTTGGGTTAATTGATCTTCGAGGTCTTTTCCAATTTCCAACCAAAACAACTCCCACCTCCGTCATCCTGCAGTCTGTGTTACATAGCAGATAAAATCACAGGATCACAGGATCACAAAGGACTTCTGGAGATCATCAAGTCCAAGCCCCCTGCCAGAACAGGAGCAGAGAATCCAGCACAGGTCACACAGGAACACATCCAGACAGGCCTGGAAAGGCTTCAGAGAAGGAGACTTCACAACCTCTCTGGGCAGCCTGTGCCAGGGCTCTGGACCCTTACAGTCAAGAAGTTCTTCCTCATGTTCAGGTGGAACCTCCTGTGCTGCAGTTTCCATCCATTGCCCCTTGTCCTGTGCCAGGGCACAAGTGAGCAGAGGCTGTCCTCTCCCTCTTCACCTCCAGCCCTCAGCTATTTGTAGACATTGATCAGATCCCCTCTAGGTCTTCTTTTCACCAACCCAAACAGCCCCAGGTGTCTCAGTCTCTGCTCAGGAGGCAGCACTCCAGCCCCTTCATCATCTTCATAGCCCTCCCTTGGACTCTCTCCATTAGATTTCTGTCCCTCCTGAACTGTGGAACCCAGACTGGATGCAATGTTCCAGGTGGGGTCTCATCAAGGCAGAGTAGAGGGGGAGGAGAACCTCCCTGGATCTGCTGGCCACACTCCTCTGATTGCACCCCAGGATCCCATTTGCCTTCTTGGCCACAGGGACACATTGCTGTGCCAATGATCTTATGTCACTGAAATCATCCCAAATGATTTGATATAAACTACATCAAGGAGATGGCAGAGGTTAAAATTGTGTAATGCTCTGATTAAGCTAACAATTAAACACAGAGAAGAGAAGCAGACACTGGTGGGGAGGACTGCAGAAGGCTGTCTGATATGCTAATGTCTCTTTAAGACTTGTGCTTTGGTTGAGGTTGGGGCTAGGCATATAACCATTAAGAGGTTAAACTCAGCAAGGGAGCAAGCATTGAGTGATCCATTGAGTGGTTTAATTATCCAGTGACCCTCTGGGCCAGAAGATACTGTCTGAACTCCCAGATGCAGGTTAAGGGACAAACAATAATGCTGGGAGTGTGGGACAAATGAGATGAGATAAGATAGTTGCAAACTGCAATGAGGTCTCCCCTCTGCCTCCTCTTCTCCAAACTAACCAACCCCACTTCCCGCAGCTGCTCCAAACCAGACTTATGTTCAGGACCCTTTACCAGCTTGGTTGCTCTCATAGAATCAGAGAATGGTTTAGGTTGGAAGGGACCTCAAAGCTCATCCAGTTCCACCCCCCCTGCCATAGGCAGGGACACCTCTCACTAGGACAGGTCTCTCAAGGCCTCATCCAAGCTGGTCTTAAACATCTCCAGGGAAATTCTGTGCCCCACAACCTCCCTGGGCAACCTGTGCCAGTGTCTCACCACCCTCACTGCAAACAACTTCTTCCTAACATCCAGTTTCAATCTCCCCTCTGCCACTTCAAACCCATTCCTCCTCATCCTACCATTACCAGACCTTGTCAATAGTCCCTCCCCAGCCCTCCTGCAACCCCCCTGCAGATACTGCAAGGCCACTCCAAGGTCTCCTGGAAGCCTTCTCTTCTCCAGGCTGCAAAGCCCCAACTCTCTCAGCCTGTCCTCACAGCAGAGCTGCTGCAGCCCTNCAGGGGAAGGATCTTACACTTGGCATTGTTGAATGTGGACATGCTCCAGCACCTCAATGTCTTTGTAGTGAGGGGCTCAAAATTGAACCCAGGACTCAAGGTGTGGCCTCACCAGCAGCTAGCAGAGGGACATGATCACTTTCCTGGCCCGCATGATCACTTTCCTGGCCCTACTGACCAGGATGCTCTGTCATTTTTAGCCACCTGGCCACACACTGCCTCACCTTCAGCCAGCCATCAGGCAACACCTCCAGATCCTTCTCCACTCGGCAGCTCTTCAGAAGAAGTTCTACAGAGAAAGAGTAATTGCCCATTGGAATAGGCTGCCCAGGAAGGTGGTGGAGTCACCATCCCTGGAGGTGTTTAAGAGGAGGCTGGATGAAGCACTTGGTGTCATGGCTTAGTTAATTAGAAGGTGTTAGGTGATAGGTTGGACTTGGTGATCTCAAAGGTCTTTTCCAATGTGGTTCATTCTGTGTGACTCTGCCCCAAGCCTGTATTGTTTGTGGGGTTGTTTTTGTTCAAGTGCAGCACTCAACACTTGACCTCTTTGAATCTCACACTGTTGGCCCTAGCCCACTGCTCCAGCCTGACCAGACCTCTCTGCAGAGCCTCCTTGTCCTCCATCAGATCAACACAGCCAACTAACTCAGTGCCACCTGCACACTTGCTGAGGGTAAGAGAGGAGAGCAGGTTGTCCCTTCTGCGAGGATTCCTGCTTTTGTCAGAGTTCCATGGGTTTGGAAGTACAGATGAGGTTGCTCAGGTTTGGCCAAAAGCTGCATTTGGATGGGTTTGACCCAAGGTCCCAAGCTCCTCTTTCATCATGTCACTGTGCTATAGGAAAACTGGAAATAAACGTTTCTGTGGGACTAGGTAACTGCATTTGGTTTCCTCCCTACCTTTCTTCAGTCATCATGAACAAACCCATTTGACCAGTCTGACTCATGTGCATGGCTTAGTTTCAGCTTCATAGCATAAAAAGAGAAATGCCATGGAAGCATCTTTCCTAAATTGGATCCTTTGATGAATAACTGTTGTGGAAGGGTTTTGTTGGGTTTGTGCTGATGGAAATTAAACCACATAGAAGTGTCATTTGCCCTAAATATAGAGAAGAAAGAGGGGGAAAGACAAAGGAATACAGACAGTGTTCTGTGAAACTAAAATAACTCCTTTTTACTGGATCAAACAAGGATAATTCTGTTCCTCTCAGAAACTATTTAGAGCAAAGTATGTCTGTATGTTTCACATGTATTTTTTAACACCTCCACAAGTTTGCAGTCTCACAGAATCACTTTAGCAGTGGACTTAAGAGCACAGGTTACAAGAGGCATGCAGAAGCCATGGAGGAAGCAGAAACAAGGTCTGATGTCACTCAAGTGCCATTTTCTTTCCATTTGTTTGTCACCAATAATCAGACTTAAAGGAGTTGTCATTACTGTGTCTCTCTACAGTGCTACTTGCACTGGTGATGGTACCAGTGCTTAATTTACTTCAACTGGGACAGGGGAGATTGAGACTGGAGATGAGGAAGAAATTCCTTACAATGAGGGTGGTGAGACACTGGTGCAGGTGGCCCAGGGAGGTCGTGGATGCCACCTCCTTGGAACTGTTTGGGCCAGGATGGATGAAGCCTGGAACAACCTGTTCTAGTGGGAGGTGTCCCTGCCCAAGGCAGGGTGAGGTTGGAGCTGGATGACAGGCTGAGAGAGTTGGGGCTCTTCAGCCTGGAGAAGAGAAGGCTTCCAGGAGACCTTATAGTGGCTTTCCAGTATCTGAAGGGAGCCCACGGGAAAGCTGGGGAGGGGTAGCCAGGTGGGGGTTGGTCTCTTCTCCCAGACAACCAGCAACAGGACAAGCCTCAAGTTNGAAGTATCCTTCCTCCCTGGAGGCGTTTAAGGATGAGGCCTTGAGCAACCTGCTCTAGTGGGAGGTGTCCCTGCCTATGGCAGGGGGTTGGAGATGGATGATCCTTGAGGTCCCTTCCAACCTAAACCATTCTGTGATATGAACCTGTTTCATTCATTTGCATTCTGATGGAATAACTGCCCATGAGCCCTCTAAAATGTGCTTCAGAACACACCAGTGTTAAATATTAACCAGGAACCCCACTCCACCACTCAGTTACAGTCTCTTTTTCCTGGGTTGTCATTGCATGTTTGTACACAGGAGCAGTTGTTTTGGCTGATGATTTCATTTTTCAGATATAAATAGATTTCTGCTGATCTGAGCCCCTCATCTTAAGAAAGATGTTGAGGTGCTTGAACATGTCCAAGGGCAGCAAGGCTGGGGAGGGCCCTGGAGCACAGCCCTGTGAGGAGAGGCTGAGGGAGCTGGGGGTGTGCAGCCTGCAGAAGAGGAGGCTCAGGGCAGAGCTCATTGCTGTCTGCAGCTACCTGAAGGGAGGTTGTAGCCAGGTGGGGTTGGGCTCTTTGCCCAGGCAACCAGCAACAGAACAAGGGAACACAGCCTCAAGCTGTGCCAGGGCAGGTTTAGGCTGGATGTTAGGAGGAAGTTGTTGTCAGAGAGAGTGATTGGTATTGGAATGAGCTGCCCAGAGAGGTGGTGGAGTCCCAATCTCTGCAGGTGTTTGAAAGGAGGCTGCATTAGGCACTTCGTGCCAGGGTTTAGTTAGAGGGTGTTAGGTGATAGGTTGGACTGGAGGTCTCTTCCAACCTGGTTGATTCTGTGATTCTGTGACTCAGTTACTTACCTGGCTGGAGGTACAGACAGCAGGCAGTGAGGTGAAAGCAATGCTCAGTGGATGGCAGGTTTGGGAGTGTGGCTTCTGGTAAACATTCTGCCTCAGGGATTTTGTGCTATCTTTTCTTTCTCTTTTTCCTCTTCAGGGAATATTTGTCCTAGGGTTGCCATATGCTCTTCTCCACAGTGGATACAGTGGCCTGTTTCTTATTATCTTGGCTGCAGCACTATGCTGTTACACAGGCAAAATCCTGATTGCTTGCCTGTATGAAGAGAATGAAGAGGGGCAGCTCATCAGAGTGAGAGACACCTATGAAGAGATTGCCAATGCCTGCTGCAAGAAGCTCTCTCCCAGACTAGGTGGCATATTTGTCAGCGTGACCCAAGTGACAGAGCTGCTCATGACATGTGTTTTGTATCTGGTTGTAAGTGGCAACTTGCTGTCACACAGCTTCCCATCTGTACCAGCGGCTGAGAGAACTTGGTCTGCGATCGCCTGTCTTACGCTGTTGCCCTGTGTCTTTATCAGGACTCTCAAAAGTGTTTCCAAACTCAGCCAGCTTTGCTCCCTGGTGCATTTCATGATGGTCCTCGTGGTGCTGACTTACTGTCTGATGCAGATACAGCAGTGGTCCTGGGCCAAATTCAGGCTCTCCATTGAGTTTGAGGACTTCTTGGTCTCAGTAGGGGTGATCATTTTCAGTTACACTTCGCAAATATTTCTTCCCACCCTCGAAGGTAACATGAGAAACCCAGGGGAGTTTAGGTGCATGCTGAACTGGACTCACTTTCTTGCTTGTGTCTTGAAAACAACCTTTGCACTGACTGCATTCTTGACCTGGGGTGAGGATACAAAGGAAGTTATAACTGACAACCTGCCATCATCTCTTCAGACCCTGGTGAATTTGTGTCTTTTAACCAAGGCTCTCCTCTCCTACCCTTTGCCCTTTTTTGCAGCCACAGAAATTGTGTTTGTTTTAATTTCTGGAGGCAACCATTCCAATTACAGACGTCCACTCTTTGCTCTGGCTGTAAGAGGCTCCCTCCTCCTGTTAACTCTGCTGATGGCCATGTTCATACCACATTTTGCCCTGCTGATGGGTTTAACAGGCAGTGTAACAGGCGCTGCTATGACTTTTCTTCTTCCTTCTCTCTTCCATCTGAATCTTCAGTGGAACAAGCTCTCCTTCTTAGAGAAATGTGCAGATATCTCTGTTTTCATTCTGGGCTTCCTTTGTAGCCTCGCAGGCATAGTCTGCTCAATAAAAGGGTTGCTTGAAGCATTTAGAAGAGCATAAAAAAGATTTCTCAAAAGCCAAATATGGCTTAAATCTTATAAATGCCTTTACCCTCTTAGTATAGAAGAGATTAGAATTAAACATGTGCTTAAATGGTTGCATGATCAGGGTTTTAACTGTGAAAGTATGTGGCTTTAACCAAAGTGAAAAATAACCTTGATAGTCAAAAAAAGTACCCTTATTGAGAGGAGAGGATTTGGAGATGGCTTAGCATGAGAATAGCTTTAAACCACTCCTATATGGTTTTGTTAGGAATAGAATAGAATAGAATAGAATAGAATAGAATAGAATAGAATAGAATAGAATAGAATAGAATAGAATAGAATCAATCACGTTGGAAGAGACCTCCAAGCTCATCCAGTCCAACCTAGCACCCAGCCCTATCCAGTCAACCAGACCATGGCACTAAGTGCCTCATCCAGGCTTTTCCTGAACACCTCCAGGGATGGTGACTCCACCACCTCCCTGGGCTGCCCATTTCAATGCCAATCACTCTCTCTGTGAAGAACTTCCTCCTAACACCCAGCCTATACTTCCCCCGGCACAACTTGAGGCTTTGTCCCCTTGTTCTGTTGCTGGTTGTCTGGGAGAAGAGACCAACCCCCACCTGGCTACAGCCTGACATGACAAGCACATCCTAAATGATTACAGCCAGAGATGCCACCAATTTCACCAGACTTTCTAGCAGGGTTAGGTCCTGTTCAGTCTCACAGCTATGAACCCTGGCTTGCAGGACGTGGCAGAGAGAAGCGTCACTGCAAACAGATCAGCTCTGACTGCACAGTACTGGCAGAACGCAGTTTGATGTGTGAACAGAAAAAATCAGTGGATTCCTTTTTGGTGTTTTTTTCACTTAAGCCAGGCTCTGCTGCTTGTTTTTCAAAGGGCTAGGCAAAGGGAGGGCTCCGTTTTACAACAGCTCTGAAAGCCTGCTTTTAGCAGGAGTTCAGATGGGAGCGCAGGCAGAGCAAGAGGAGCATTCTAACAGCTCATGCTCACAGAAAAGGGACTTTTTTCCTTCCTTGCAAGAAGCTATAGCTGATGACTGCAGCTTTTCTGCAAGGCTAATTCTTAAGATTCATGCCTCTGCAATGCAGTTATCCCATTGGTTGGCCTGCCAGAAGTCTCACTGGTAACATGAAGAAGTTAATATGCAGTTCACTCTCCCTCTTAGGCAAGAAATGTCTTTGATCTTCGTATTTTATCTGGTGATATTAAAAGCTCAATGAAGTAAATCAAGTTCAATAAACAGAGAGAGAGTTAACTTCCTGTACGGCTTGCTGGGTCCTTAGCTGTACAAGACGTTGGCTTAATAGGCAGATCGACATGGCAATGTGTTTCACATTAGGGATACAAGGCTCTGACAAGAAGCAATCTAATCAGAGCGCTCTAACGAACACAGCCACCGCGTTCTGCCCAATCCCTCCTCTCTTTGGTAATTAACGATCTGAAAGCAGAAAGTTTAGAGGTTTGTCCTGAACAAATCGCACAGAACCTTCTGCTGCCTCGTGTGAAACGTCTTTGCTTGTCGACACGAGGCTGGATGATAGAGTAAAAGCCTAGTAGCAACTAACAGCTTAACCGAGCTGGTTTCTGCAGAGCATCTCAGCGCTAACTCTTCCGTCCCGTGTAAGCAACAGTGACCTCTCAAGGCTAATTTGCTGAACGAGCAGTAACAGGCAATTAAACTTGAGAGGAGCTCTAACAAGCTTTCTGTGTCACCCTGTTTCTTTCTTTGTCTCCTAATATATGGCTTTCCTGTGTGAAACAGCGCTGAAAAGTTCAGTAAAACAAATGAATCGCCTAGCTGATGATTAAGAAAACTGAGGAAAGAAGCAGTCTTCGAGAATCATGGAATCAACCAGGTTGGAAGAGACCTCCAAGCTCAGCCAGTCCAACCTAGCACCCAGCCCTGGCCAATCAACCAGGCCATGGCACTAAGTGCCCCAGCCAGGCTTTGCTTCAACACCTCCAGGGACAGTGACTCCACCACCTCCCTGGGCAGCCCATTCCAATGCCAATCACTCTCTGACAACAACTTCCTCCTAACATCCAGCCTATACTTCGCCCGGCACAACTTGAGGCTGTGTCCCCTTGTTCTATTGCTGGTTGCCTGGCAGAAGAGACCAACCCCCACCTGGCTGCAACCTCCTTTCAGGTAGTTGTAGACAGCAATGAGGTCACCCCTGAGCCTCCTCTTCTCCAGGTTAAACAACCCCAGCCTCTCCTCATGGGGTTTGTGTTCCAGGCCTTTCAACAGCTTTGTTGCCCTTCTCTGGACACCTTCCAGCACCTCAACATCTCTCTGGAATTGAGGAGCCCAGAACTGGACACAGCTGTGTTAGGTTGGTACAAGAGATTGGATTCTGCACTCAGCTCCACAGCAGTTTAGTTTTCAGAGGGCGAGACTGGTGCTGGAATGCCAGGAGGCTGTGTGCTTTAACGAGTCCTTTTCTTTCCGCTTAGCATTTCAAGAGTGCACTGCCAACTGAAGCACCTGAAAGCTTGTTATTACCCCTCTGACACAGCCGGGAGCAGATCATTACTTGGATGATGACAATGAAAGGGTATCTTTATTTTTGGGTGTGTGGAGAAGTTTCACAGCCACACAACTATGCAGGAGTGGTATTTGTCCTGTTTATCCTAGAGACATCCCCCGGGGCAGAGGAAAGTTGTCCAAAGAGCTGTGTAAAACTTCTTTCAGCTACTTCACTTTACAGTTATCCACAAACCTGTCACCATTCCCCCCCACTCCCAACTCCCATCTCCTACTTTCATTTTGTGTTTCACCTCTAATTCTTGGACCTGCCTGAGTGCATTTGCTGTTGAGGAAAGCTTTGGAAAAGGGATAAGCACTTTTAGGAATTCCCTGGCTCATCAGGAATTTTACATCCACAACACTCCCAACACACAGCAGTCAATACTGTTGCCTTGGCTAAGCAGCAGGCAGAGCTCCTGCCAGCTCTGCTGATGCAGATGCACCACTGAGACGGCTCAAAGCCTAAGGGTCCTGTTAGGTACAATCCTGACTGAACCAGCAAGAAGCCTTATTAGGGACTGGCTGGGCCCAGGCATGGTGTCTGTGATCAGAAGGGGCCACAGGCAATTTGGTTCAAGTTCCATGTGCAGCAGGATGGAGCAGGACACTCATCTGAGTGAGTTTATTTTTGTATCAAGTGAGCACAGCAACTTTTTGTTATTATTAGTGTGAGAGAAGGGTACAGAAGGGAGAAGAAAAGGCCTCCTGTTTCACAGACATCTGATCCAGCTCCTGGGGCAGCCAACAGCACACTCAACAGAACACTGTGCTGGTGATTTAGGAATGCAAGGGGGACATGTAAACGTGGTTAGACACTGGAACAGGTTGCCCAGGAAGGCTGTGGATGCTCCCTAGAAGTCCTCAAGGCCAAGTCCAATGAGGCTTTGAGGTACCTGGACTACCAGAAGGAGTCCCTGCCCAAGGCAGGGGGCTGGAACTAGATCCCTGACTAAAATTCACTACACTCACATAAACCTAAACTCACTTTCTAGATACTAAATGACAGGCACGGCATGATGAAAGATTGGGCTGGAACTAGATAATCTCTAAGGTCCCTTCCCACCCCAACCATTCCAGGAATTTAGGAATCAGTGTGATTCAAAAGTGCCTTTCGTTGGACTTTTCTTCTCTCAGCCTTTTCAGGAAGCCAAGACTCATCCCTTGCAAGCTGAAGATGCTCATTCTCTTCACAATCATACACTCTGACTTAGGCAAGTTCTTTCCTACAAGGGCAGCTGATTCAGGTTTTATGAGACATGTACAATTACTGTCCCTATGTCACCATTTACAGAATCTCAGATAACATCAGGGAGCAGCAAGGGCTGTGTCTGACAAGCAAATACAACTCTAAATGCACAAAAGTCAGAGGAAGGTCATGCAAGTGCGAGGCCTCCAGAAAGTCTCTTAGCAGAGGTCACTAGATGAAGAGAGAATGTAGTTCAAGATTCCTGTTTCGTGTTACAACACTCAGAGTTTTGAAGTGTGTCATTGTTGTGGGACACAAAAGCTACCTGAGCCTCCCTTGAAAGCCATGGCCAGACATCTGCATGAGAAACTTTCTTCTGGGGTCAAGATTAAATGACCCTTCCAGCTCAGAAAGGCAGAGATACATCTCCTCACCCTGGAGGGCAAGCTTGGCCATGGGGCTCAGCACATGGCAGAGGCTGACTCAGTGCATTTCATTTCCTAGGACACACAAATGCACATTTTTAGATACAGATTTATTTCTGCATATTTTCCAGTGGCAATATTCTACTAATAACTTACATTAAACATCTGCAACTCTCCAGATCAGATGTTAAAACAGAATCATAGAATCACAGAATGGTTTAGGTTGGAAGGGACCTCAAGGATCATCCAGCTCCAACCCCCTGCCATAGGCAGGGACACCTCCCACTAGAGCAGGTTGCTCAAGGCCTCATCCAGCCTTAAATGCCTCCAGGGAGGAAGCATCCACAACCTCCCTGGGCAACCTGTTCCAATGTCTCACCATCCTCACTGTAAAGAACTTCCTCCTAACATCCAGTCTAAATCTCCCCTCTGCCAGTTTAAACCCATTCCCCCTCGTCCTGACATTACCAGACCTTGTCAATAGTCCCTCCCCAGCCTTCCTGTAGGCTCCCTTCAGATACTGCAAAGCCACTCTAAGGTCTCCTGGAAGCGTTCTCTTCTCCAGGCTGCAGACCCCAAACTCTCTCAGCCTGTCCTCATAGCAGAGCTGCTGCAGCCCTCTGATCATCTTCGTGGCTCTCCTCTGGACTGGCTCCAGCAGTTCCATGTCCTTGTGCTGGGGGCTCCAGAACTGCACACAGCACTCCAGGTGGGGACTGACGAGAGCAGAGTAAAGGGGGAGAATCTAGAGAGGTGCTATGCCCATCCATACCAAACCAGAAGGCTCTGTGTTTATCTGTTTAATGACTAATGGGACTTTTTTGTCACTGAATTTATACTACCAATCACCAGAACCACTGAAGCTGAAAAAGTGAGAGAGTGACTAAATATTCATCTATTATTTGGTCCACTCCTGGGTTATTCTTTGTAAGGTGCTGGTGCTTCATCAACATTAAGTCTGAAAGCAAACAACCAACAGTTGTGAACACGAAGAAAATACTGAGGAGCAAATTAAGTGCTGAAATGGAACTTTTTCCAAGCCTTATGAAGAGAGGCTGAGGGACCTGGGGAGGTGCAGCCTGCTGAAGAGGAGGCTCAGGGCAGACCTCATTGCTGTCTGCAGCTCCCTGAAGGGAGGCTGTAGCCAGGTGGGGTTGGGCTCTGCTGCCAGGCACCCAGCAATAGAACAAGGGGACACAGTCTCAAGCTGTGCCAGGGCAGGCCTAGGCTGGATGTTAGAAGGAAGTTGTTGTCAGAGAGAGTGATTGGCATTGGAATGGGCTGCCCAGGGAGGTGGTGGAGTCAGTTGTCCCTGGAGGAGTTCAAGAAAAGCCTGGCTGGGGCACTTAGTGCCATGGCCTGGTTGATTGGCCAGGGCTGGGTGCTAGGTTGGGCTGGATGAGCTTGGAGGTCTCTTCCAACCTGGCTGATTCTATGATTCAGTGTGCTGCCTCAGTTTGAGGCCATGAGCTACCTGGGACAGGTGGACAGAAATTACTCTTACCTCTTTCCAAAAGTAAGAATTATAGAGTAGAATCATAGAATCAATCAGGTTGGACGAGAACTCCAAGATCATCCAGTCCAACCTATCACCCAGCCCTAGCCAATCAACCAGACCATGGCACCAAGTGCCTCATGCAGTCTACCATTAAACACCTCCAGGGATGAGCAGCCTACCATTAAACACCACCACCTCCCTGAGCAGCCCATTCCAATGCCAATCACTCTCTGTGGCAACAACTTTCTCCTAACATCCAGCCTGAACCTGCCCTGTCACAGCTTGAGGCTGTGTCCCCTTGTTCTGTTGCTGGGTGCCTGGGAGAAGAGCCCAACCCCACCTGGCTACAGCCTCCCTTCAGGTAGAAGGAGATTGCACACTGATTAGAAGCTTATTCACCAGAGCACATATACAAAAGGCAATCAGGTAGAATAAGTACATTCACAAACTAGGCCACATCCATTGGACTAAGACCCATTAGGCCCAAACTGGCCTTCTGAATCCTCCACTCCTTCCACCCTCAGTGGGCCTGAGGGTAGGCCAAAACTGCCCTCCCCAGGTGGGCCCTACAAGGCCTCAGCAGGCCTCATGATGCAGCTCACAATTGCATGCTAGCCTGGAGCAATCTCCCCCACTTTAAATGTATAGGTCTGACTCAAACTTCCCAGAGACTCAAAATAGAACCACAGAACTAGCTGGGTTGGAAGAGATCTCCAACATCAGTACAACAGGATGCTTTCCCCTCCTCCACCTTTGGAAAGAAAGGAATTAGATGTAGAAAGGAAAAGAGGTCAAACACCCTAAGAAGAGTCTTGCTTTGATTTGGAAGTGAAAAGAGAAAACAACAAACAAAGGGTATTTAAGGTAGGGGAGTTACAAAGAGGTATAGGGAAGGGAAACAAGATACAAACATATATATGAAAGCAGATTGATGGCAATGGATGGAGGTAGAGTCAGGAAGTGGCTGTCCACCATGTGGTGGGGTGGTCACCTGGCAAAACAGGAGCAGCAGGAACAAAGGTGGGCCTGGCAGGAAGGGCAAAGAGAGAAAAGAAAGAGGAAGTTCTTCTGTTTTCATAGGGGCTCTAGACAGGGGAAGTGGGAGTGGGCTAACCTCTACACCTGGGGTCAGGTTCAGAGCAACCCCCGGGAGGAGTCAGGAGGATCTGGGGTCATGTTCAGATCCATCCCCTCCCGGAGGGGTAACCCTTTACACCCACAAACAATGAGATAAGGAGGAATGTGCTGTTCCCTCAGAGAAGTGGAAGGAGGAAAGGCAGGGAGAAGGGGAAGGGAACCAGACAAGCATTGCCTTTTAAGTCATGATATTGGAATATAGAATAGAATAACAATAATACAACAATATCCTGGGACGAGCAGGTTCATCCCCCTGGGATCAGCCTCCATCCCTAGAGTTTTGTTAAGGGAGATCCAGGATCCCTCAAAACACCACATACACCAGCAAAAACATGAGAGAAGGAAACTCTTTCCAGCAAGAGTATCACAGTCACAGGCTCACAAGATGTTAAAGGTTGGAAGGGATCTCTGGAGCTCTTCCACTCCAACCCCCTGCCAGAACAGGACCAATCAGTCTAGCTCAGGTCACACAGGAACACATCCAGACAGGCCTGGAAAGGCTCCAGAGAAGGAGACTCCACAACTTCTCTGGGCAGCCTGTGCCAGGGCTCTGGACCCTTACAGTCAAGAAGTTCTTCCTCATGTTGAGGTGGAACCTCCTGTGCTGCAGTTTCCATCCATTGCTCCTTGTGCTGTCCCAGGGCACAAGTAAGCAGAGGCTGTTCCTGTCCCTGTCCCTTCCTCACCCCCAGCCCTCACCTATTGACAGACATTGCTCAGAGCCCCTCTCAGCCCTCTCCTCTGCAGACTAAGCAGCTCCAGAGCTCTCAGCCTCTCAACAGGCAGTGCAGAAGTCCCTGCAGCATCTTTGCAGCCCTCCCTTGGACTATCTCCAGCTCTCTCATCCCTGTCCCTCTTGAACTGGGGAGCCCAAAGTGCTTCCTCTGCTCTCTAGCAGTGTCAACACCAACCCCTGAATTCCCAGTAATTATGCAGACTTAATCAAATCGCTCTGAAATTAAAACACAGACTGAGCTAAGGTATTTTTTGCAGGTAAACTGAAGAACTTGAGGGATTTATTTATGAAGATCTTCAAAAGCTGAAATCTCTAGTTAGGATGAAAACGTTTAGGCTACTCCAGGGAGTATGAGCACTGTGTGCAGTGGACCAAGGCTCTACACCCCATTAGCAAATGCTTAACTGACTTTTACACCACCAAAGCTTGGCTGTCACTTCATTTCACAACTGGAGGGTTGCGGTTTTTTTCCCCTACACTTGTGGCAGGGCACACCCAAGCCCCTGCCCCACCGGAGGTTTGAATGGGAAGCAAAACTGTTTTCCTCCCCGCCCCACCTCTGGCTTGGGGGTTTGGAAAGTGGAAAGTAGGCGCCAACTTCAAACCCCAACCCCTGCGGGCTTGAATGGGGAAGAGCAAATCGCCCAGGCATGTATATATGGCAGCTGGACACGTTGTCTAGTTGGACCCTGAGGAGGACACCGAGTCGGGCCTGGAGGGGGATCTTGCGGAGCGCCTGGGAGGACGGTGAGGAGAAAGCGCAGCCCCCGCGTTGGCACCGCCGCACGCTGACTACCCGCCGCGGGCCCTGCCTCTGCCGCACAGCTCCGCCGGTAGCGGCCACACCGCCCAGCAGCCTGGCCCTGCCCCGCACTGCCCCATGCCCTGTGCCCGTGGAAGCCTCCTATAGCCGGTTCGGACTCTGGCGGCTTCGCTCGCGTTGGACCCTGTGCCGCGCTGATCCGCTGCCGCCTCACCATTCGCAGCTCCAGGCACTGCCGTGAAGGAGCCAAGGCAGCGGCTCCAAAGTCCTGCTCCCCGCCGGGAGCAGCAAAGCCCTTCCCCAGGGCAGCCTTTTATTTGTAAGGGGGGCAAAGCCTTTTGTGTGGCCAAACCTTCTCCAAGCTTTCTGAGTTTCCTAAACATCTGCCAGTAAGCAGCCTGGTGAAAATTTTCCCAAACGAATGAAGAACCCCAACATTAATTAATTTGTACAGAGGTGTGGGCAGGGCTTCGGGGACTAAAAATAACTACACCTTTTGTAATTCCTGCCTCCTTAATTGCCACAGCCCATTCCACATCATCACATCCTTTCTCCCAGCAGTGAAATAAATGTTTGCTGCTAGAACGTGTTACGGAGGCAGGGAATTAATGCGGCCGGGTCAGGAATTTATAGAAAAATAGAGTTATTTTATTTTCCTGAAAGCCGACCCCAAAGCTATACACAGAAACTAATTGAGTTTTAATTAGCAGGT
>WAAF01019242.1:9365-20491 GCA_013400475.1 Tricholaema leucomelas
TTGAATTGAGGAGCCCAGAACTGGACACAGGACTCAAGGTATGGCCTGACCAGTATTGAGTACAGGGGAAGAATAACCTCCCTACTGGCCACAGTGTTCCTGAAACAGGCTAGGGTGACACTGGCTCTCTTGGCCACCTGGGCACACTGCTGGCTCATGTTCAGGAACTGAGCAATGTTTTCTTCTGTTTTATGTTTAGGTTATGCATTTGAGGTGAAACTCATGCTGACTAATCCATTAAGTAACTAACATTTGTCACGACAGATACAGGACTAGTAGAACATTCTAGACGCAGCCCTGCTTGAGCAAGTAGTTGGACAGGATGACTTCCAGGCCTTTACAAAGGGGAAGACATATATTTGACCAACCTGATAAACTTCTACGAGGATGTAACCAGGTGGATAGATGATGGAAGAGCAGTGGATGTGCTTTACCGTGATTTCAGTAAAGCATTTGACACTGTCTCCCACAGCATCCTCACAGCTAAACTGAGGAGATGTGGTCTGCATGATATAATAGTAAGGTGGATTGGGAACTGGTAAGAAGTCAGAGAGTTGTGGTCAATGGGACAAGGTCTAGCTGGAGGCCTGTAACTAGTGGAGTTCCCCAGGGGTTGGTACTGGAACTAGCATTATTCAATGCATTCATTAGTGACCTGGATGAGGGCATGGAGGGCACTGTCAGCAAGCTTGCTGACAACACCAAGCTGGTTGGAGTGGCTGACACACCAGAGACTTGTGCTGCCATTCAGAGAGACTTAGACAGGATGGGGAGTTGGGCAGGGAGAAATTGAAGGAAGTTGAACCGGGTCAAGGGTAGAGTCATGCACTTGGGAAAGAACAATGCCATGTATCAGTATAGGTTGGAGACAGACCTTCTGGAGAGCAGTGAAAGAGAGAAGGACTTGGGAGTCCTGGTGGGTGGAAAGATGGCCATGAGCCAGCAGAGTGCTCCTGTGGCAAGGAAGGCCAATGCCATTCTGAGGTGTATTAGAAGGGGTGTGGTTAGTAGGTCAAGGAAGGTTCTCCTTCCTCTCTACTCTGCCCTGGTGAGGCCTCATCTGGAGTATTGTGTCCAGTTCTGGGCCTCTCAGCTCAAGGACAGGTTGCTGCTTGAGAGAGTCCAGCAAGGAAACACAAAAATGATTAAGGAAGTTATACTTCTGCCTTACGAGGAGAGACTGAGGAAACTGGACCTTTTTAGTTTGGAGAAGAGAAGACTTACTGACCTCATTAATATTTATAAATATGTAAGGGGTGAGCTTCAGGAGGATGGAGCCACCCTCTTCTTGGTGATGACCAATGACAGGACAAGGTGCAATGAATGGAAGATGACACATAGGACATTGCATGTGAACCTGAGGAAGAATTTTTTCACTGTGAGGGTGACAGAGCACTGAAACAGGCTGCCCAGGGAGGTTGTGGAGTCTCTGTCTCTGGAGATATTCAGGAACCATCTGGATGCATTCCAGTGTGATCTGCTCTAGGTGATCCTGCTGTGGCAGGGGGGCTGGACCAAATGATCTTTGGAGGTCCCCTCCAGCCCCTGATATTCTATGATCCTATGATTACCACCTCAGCCATTCTGTGATTTTGTGTTTTGGAAGAAATCTGAAGAAAAACATCCATGTAAACAAAACAATGGAGAAAGATGCTGCATTGTAGAATCATGGAGTATTGCAGAACTGTATTTATTTTAATGAATTACCAAATCATTGCATACTAAGTTTAAACTTTGAAGAATTGAGTTTTACCAGTTGTAAAAGTCAAAATTTCTAAGGAACTCATATTTAAGCAACACATCAAAGAGGTCTACAGAAAGAAACTCATTTCAAAGGAGATATGATGTCTAACAATCAAATGATACTGTTTGCAGGGATAGTTTAGGATTCAAATTAAACATTTCAAAGGAATTCAGCATGGGTAGCCAAGCCTTTGAAGCTGCCTAGAGGTAACAACTGAAGATTTACATTTCAAAGAGAGTATATGTCAGGTTCAGGGTGGACATGTGTAGATGCAACACAAACTGTAGTTTAAAAATCACCAAACAATTCATATAGGGTTAACTTAGCCATTCATTTAATCCAATAATTCTAATGCTTTGCAATTCTGGACTTCTCAATAAAAGAATGAAAACATCCATGTTTTAGTGGATACACAGTTACCTAATTAAAACATATTAAAAAAAGATAGATGTCAGGTGTGAAGTATTCAAAACCTAACAAATTGTAGATTTGTGATTCAGTATTGAAATATAATACTTTAATCACATTGCACAATGTATGGATACATTTCGAGTTCCCAAAGAAAGAAAAATAGTGTGAATAGATAGGAAGAATACACAAAATCTGTGATCAAGACTTGCACATGAATGGATACAAGGAGTTGTAAGGTCACAAAGATCTTACTTTTGTGGTGTTAGTGTTTTGTAACTCCTGAGTTCTTCCATAATCTAAATAAAAGTCATTTAATATAGCTATTTCACAAGCAATTTCCAGTCTTCATTAAGAATGAAAACAACAGAAATAATGCATTGCAGGATAGTGGGAGAGAACCATGTTTGTTATGTGGCTGCTAGAGAAAATGTATTTTTCCCTAGAGTATAAGACTAATTATACTGTCTCAGAGAAATAATATAAGCACTTAGTCACCAACTAACAGACACACCATTCTCTTATTCCTGGACAATGAAATATTTTTTTACCATTCAGTTTTTGTAAAGAGAGGAGAAGAATTAAATCTAACAGCAAAGGTTGTTGTTTTTTTTTCCTTTTTACATGTGTTGTTTCAGTTGCTCTCATGCTCTCAGCGCATTATAGTGTATTAGGTGTTACTAGTCTGAAAGTGGATCCACTCGCACCTTCTCTCAAAGTAGATACAACTCTGTTCAGATAATTCTCTTTTTTTTTCTGTTTTTTTTTCCTCAAGATTTCCCATGTTTTCTAAATCTCATTAAGTTACACACACACACACACAAAAGCTGAGACATATGAGTTGCAGCTCAGATGGAAAGGTGTTAAGACATTAAGAAGATATAATTTTTCTTGATTGTTTTAATCACATGGCAGTTCCAAACTGCATTAAGAGAACATGTCAATATCTGGGATGTGTCAGAATAGTTGTCACTGTTGCATTAGTGAAACCAATTATCTATTCCTCAAGAAAAGATGTTTGATGACCACTATATTTGGATAAAGAACCTGACTATAGAGTAGGACACTCCACACAGATCATTCTAACTGAGGCAATTTTCTGATTTCTCTATGATGAGAAACTTATTGCTTCCAAAAATGATGCTGGTGTCACAGATACATTTGGTAAATAAAACTACCCAGCACTAAACCACTTGAGTGAAGAGAATATGATGCAAGAAAATCCAAATATGTGTGTATGTGTGTGCATGGGCATAACTTACTTGGGGAAAAAAAATGAAAAAAGCAAACAAACAAAAACATAAACACATGAATTCAAATAAACAAAAAAAAAAGATGATAAATTAGAAATAGAAGAAAAATATTCCTATGTAAGTCCACTCTGTAAAGATACCCAGTTGCATCAAACACATCAGAAGTATACTAGAAGTAAATATAGGCCAGATAATTCAGCATCTTTACAGTGGTACATTTATCTGACTATGCTTCAATGTATTTTTTTCAGTTGTTGAAAGCCTTGTTTAAAAAGGAGGACAAATACAAGATATAAGAACAACACCTAACCAATTCTTCATTGTCTGCAGGCAGCTTGAAAGTTGACATTACTTACTCTTACTTAGTCCTTACTAGCTCCTTATTTTCCAAGGAAAGTTTTGTTTGTGATGGGTTTTCTTTGGGTTGTTCTCCAAACTGAATTCCATCCATTTGTTCTTATAGACCGTTCAGAAGAATAACCAGTATTAAGTGTCATGGAAATAATATATAAACATTACAGAAATTCTGTAATAGTTCTCTGGTTTTGTATTCCCAGCTTATCTATTATTTATCTATTATAACTGTCTTGGTTCTAATTTAAATTTCCAGAGACTCTAATAAATTTGATAGAACCAATAACAATTTTATAAAGTGCCCTTTCCTCTTCCCCTTTCTTTCCCAAAAGAAAGGGATCAGATGGAGACAGAGAGAAAGAAGTAAGCACACCCAAATAACTGCATCTCACTTGATTTGGAAGTTTAAAAGAAAAGTTTAACAATAACTTTAAAAAGGTATCTGAAGTAGGAAATTTACACAGTGTATAGGGAAGGGAAAGCAAATACAAAAGGTATAAATGCAACCCAATTTTGATGGTTTTGGCTTTGTCCGCCTCATGGATGATGGCCACGTGGTGAAACAAAAGAGAGGAAGGTGGAGTGGGCTAGCCATGTGTCACGGAGGGAGATTCTGCCACCTATGCCGGTTTGCAGTGAANTATTAAAGCTTTTACTCACAATTCTGATTAATCATCAATAATCATTAATCACCCTCTGGGACTATATCACAAGGAACCCTCCCAGCTTTAGGGGAAATGAATAATCCTCCCTGCTTCTGGGGAGAGGATGCAGTCTTCCCAGCTATCTGGGGAAATGAATACAGTCTCTGACCTTGTTCTCCTGGCTCCTTCTGGATGCTTTTTCCAGGGACTGGTCCGGGGACTGTTGGCAGGACCTCAGGTGCTGGAGATGCATGCCATGCAGTCTTGAGCATGGTTCTCATGCTGGCTAGCAGGGGCCAATCATGTGCAGGGTCTGCATCCTGATATCTCGGCAGCAATGGCGTTCACCAGCAAATGGTAGTAGGCATAGACGGCTGCATGGGATTCTGTGCTCCTTGTAACTCACCACAGCTGGCTAGGAGATTCTGTCTCCATAATGACAGCATAAGCAAGTAAGCATAAACAAAGGCCGATGAGTCTAACTCTAATAATAATAAGGTGTGCCCAAATGTTAGCGATTGTGAGCAGAGTGGGGCCCAAGCACGGGGCCTGAGCGTGAGTGTGAGCACACTGGTGAAGTGAGAGTGCAAGCAAGTGAAGCTGCAGGTGAAGTCAGAGAAAGTGAGAGCACATTGTTTACCTGTGTGCTTCCATTCATGAACTGTGGGCCAAGATGAATAGACTGTTGACCACTAGAGAGACCAATCAGGGTTTGGCACTCAGCCAAACAATACCATCATAGGCAAAATCACTTGCTTGGTACCTCCAAATATGGAGAGAGCATAGGCTGGGCCACACCTAACACTGTGGGCTTATACAACATGTTTACAACCAGCTTATATAACTTGTTTACAACCTTGGCCTTAGGCAGGCCAGACATTGTGGAACCCAGACCTACTGTGCCCTTTTGTGTATTTAATGTGTTTACCCCTGGCTTGGGCTTGTTTACCCCTGGTTCGGGGAGGAAAACATGTTTGGGCAGGCAAGGCAAAGTAATGCATAAAATAAGCCTATTTTCAGGCCTACAGGCCCTCCACAACACCATGAATCACCCAGTGGTGTTCAGACCCACTCCTGGGGAGGGGTCAAGACCACCTAGGGTCAGGTTCAGGGTTATTCCCCCTGGAGTGTTAACCCTATACAACAGCAAATAATACTGTAGCTTTACAAATATGGAGTCAAACCAAAAAGCTTTTGTATAAATGCTCACTTCTAAGTTTTCAGTGTAAAGAAATAATAGACAAAAGAGACATGACCATAAATTAAATACATAGAGGGAAGTACATAGTTTCATTTGAGAAAAGAATTTTTGAGACAAAAATATAACTTAAAATGCAGAAAAAAGTTCAAGCAGGAAGTAGTCATGTGAAAGACAAAGGAAAACTAAGGGAAAAGGAGAAGACAAAGATTTTTCAGGCATCAGAAAGGGTGATACCATTTGAGATTTAGCAAAAGAAAATCATTGCTGGAAAGGTGGTGAAAGTAAAAGAAGAATGTGTGTGACTCTTCTACAGAAAAGAAATCAGGTGTACTGCAAAATATATGGTACATACTTTCCAATAATGGAAGCAGATGTCAAGAGATCAGGCAAAGGAAGTTCAGCTGTTGTTTGGTAAGAAAGAATTTTTTATATCACAGAATCATAGCATAAAAAAAAATCGAGGTTGGAAGTGACCATTGGAGGCTACCTGGTTTAACCTTCCTGCTCAAGAAGGTTCACATAAAGTAGGTTGCCCAGGAGAATGACCAGACAACTTTTAAGATCTTCAAGGATGGTGAGAGTCTAAATCCCCTCTCATTCATCAACAAAAGTAAAGATTGCCATCGTCTCTCCCCAATCAACAAAGATAATGATTGCCTTTGTTAACCTCCAAGGCTCAGACTAAGGTGCTTGGCCGAAAGCTCAGGGATGCAAATCAACAGATTTGGAGGAAATTCCTGGACCTCAGCCTGGCTTGAATGCCCAGGATGTGTACATCTTATGTCAGCTACTCCAAAGAGAAAAGGCTTATGTGCATTCAGGATATGGACAAATAAGCAGCGCAGGGAGGGGGCAGAGCCCTCCCCCTCTCCTCCCTGTGCTGCCATCAGAACCCTGCAAATACATGAATGCACAGGAAGATTTCCTGGGGAGCTGCCCCTGGACACCAATCTGAAAAACTGTATAAAAAGACATGAGCAATGCCTACCAAAGTGTGGACCTCCAGAGCTGCTCCTCCACCAGAGCACCACCAGAATACCTGATGAACTCTACAGATCATCCCTGGGCCACACACCCATCTCTGTCTCCCCCCAGTTTGCGACTGATGGTAATCCCTGCTCTTTTCCTTCCCTGCTTCTTCACTTTTTCTCCATTGTTCTCTTTATCACTCTCTCCCCCTTCTCTCTCTCTCCCTCTGTTTTGTCCAACTTTATCCTTTAATAAATAGTTTTGTCATGATATAAGGTCTCGCTTCCACATCAATTCCACAACACAGAAATCTATAAGGACAGATCTTGCTCCTCTGACGAGAGATATTTTCAATCCGTTCTCTGGACCTCTACAAGGACAAAATTCACCCACTCTCTGAGCAACCTGTTGCTAAGAAATTTGCCCTCACAGCAAAAAACAATTATTCACTTATTCTGGAGGCTTCCTGTGTTTCAGTTTGTGAACCTAACTCTATATTTATCCCTTTGTTGTAAAGGGGTTTGATTTAAATTTTGGGGAGATCCAAGGCCGATTTGAATGTTATTAAAAAAATTTATTAATATATACAATAATTTCCCCAAACTTATATACAATCAACCTGCACAAGTCCTTTGTACACTGTTAGTGAAATCACTCTACGGAATGTCTATTTACTATTGAATTAAATAATTTAGTATAGGTTTTAGGAAATCTCCAATCAGAGAGTCTTGTGGCAGAAAGTGTCACTGGTGGAGTCAATAAGGTTGCTTTGCGGCTTGAATAAGAGAGTTGAGTATTCACAAATCAGAGTTTTAGTATCTGTGGTCCCCAAATATAAGATGATGGAAGTCACGAAGTCGATTCCCATGGGGATAACAGTTCTTCGGGTTCTGGGGCATGCTGTCTGAGAAGATCAGGCTGAAGGAACAGGTTGTCATGGGACAAAAGCGATAGCCTCAGGCAGAAGTCAGACGGGTGGCAAAAGGCAAAGGCAGTAGGCATAGCAAAGGCAAAGGCCCAAAGGCCAAAGGAGGGAGGGGTCTCTTGTTTACTTAGATTGCCCCATTTATAAGAAATGTATCAAGATTGATGGGTTTATTGGCCATAACACTGTCCAATNACGAGAGATATTTTCAATCCGTTCTCTGGACCTCTACAAGGACAAAATTCACCCACTCTCTGAGCAACCTGTTGCTAAGAAATTTGCCCTCACAGCAAAAAACAATTATTCACTTATTCTGGAGGCTTCCTGTGTTTCAGTTTGTGAACCTAACTCTATATTTATCCCTTTGTTGTAAAGGGGTTTGATTTAGAACTTGGAGAGTCCACAGGTCCGGTACCCCCAAGTATGGGAAGAGCATGAGCAAGCCATATGCTAAGCATGTGAGTTTATGCAATGCCTCTCAAGTGGGCCCTGAGCAGACCAGACATTGTGGCACCAGTCCCATTGTCCCTTTTTATGCCTTTAATGTGTTTACCGCTGTTTTGGGCTTGTTTACCCCTGGTTTGGGGAGGAACATGTTTGGGCAGGCAAGGTAAAGTAAGGCATAAAATAAGCCTATTTTCGGACCTACAGTCCCTCTATGACACCCTTAAGGTAAGATTCCTTCCTGAGCCTTCTCCATTCTAAATAGATCTAGCTTTCTCAGCCCTTCCTCATGTGGGAGAAAATTGTCAAAAATAACAATATTGAATGATGTAACTATCTGCAAGTTATGTTAAAGACATAATCAATAGTGGTGACTAAAAAGTAGCATCAATCCACTCCTAATGGAGTGTATGAAGTATGTAACTAAACATTATGTGTGATTGTCCTGGTAGAACATAAATCCTGCCAGTTCAGTTTAACTGTTGTTCTCCTCTTACTGTTGTGAATTTGAGAGTGGAGTCAGATGAGCAAACAATAAAGGTTTGGTCCCAGCAAAGTCTTGAGGGCTAGGGGGCTTAGTACCATGTGTCATGTGTCTTGTGCTGCCCTCAACATGCCTGCATGGTCAAATGAGTCATGAAGCTTTGAATTCACTGGCCAGTGCAGTGGTGCTAGTGCCTATTGGCCAGTTTTATTTTCAAAATGAAGTATTTAAAGGGGAATGATTTAGAAAACCACACCTTTCTACATTAAGCCTTTCTGCATCCTGCCTTTCTACATGGAGTCTTCCTGCCTCTCATTGTTTGTGGCTTGTTAAAGGTGGTCACAAGTATGCAGCTCACACCCACCACTTAGCAGCAATTCAGCTGTCCTTCCCTCTGCCTGAAATATTTTGCATTTTACCATGGGATCATTATGGTGAGTTTGAAAGTGTCTGATACAGGAGACTTACTCAGGGACCAAAAGCATTGTAAGTACATATGCTGGAGTGAATGTCAAGACTCCATGAGCATAGATGGACTTTTTCCTGTTTTCATGTTACTATTTTCCAAGTTCTGATTGTTTAAGCTTTTTAATTCTGTGCAATTACTTCCTGTCAACCAAAACTCCAAAGAATCTCAGGGAATTTTCATGATTGTTTAATAGCAATAAAAAATTATATTTATACAGAAATTAATATTCATGTGAATAACCACTATTAATTTCCAATACAGTGGTGCAGAATATATGTAATAGATCCATTAAAAGGGTTTGCTCTGCAGGGTGTCAGTATGGTCTTATGTTTAGTTTTGTGTTTTGGTGTGGGGCTTTCTGTTTCTTTGTATTTAATCAGCAGAATCTACAATCATTTGAGCTAAATTTCTTGGAGATACTACAACTCTCCTGATACTTTTTCAAGTTTCAACTTAACTGCTACAACAATCCCATTATAGCACTGTGAAAAAAAAAGACACATAGTTTAACAGGGAATGCTGGCTAATCTCTGCCTAATGAAAACAAAAATTTTTAAAAAATCTCCTCACATGGATATGAATATTAGTCCAGATTTTTCAAAAATAAACATGAACTGCTGTTCAGGTGTATGGAAGCAGTGGCTTAAATTTTTGAATAATGCTTTCAAGCGGTTTAAGAAGTTTCCTGCATGGGAATATATTCACAGTATCACAGTATCACAGTATCACNTTCCATACATGTCATAAAGCTGGGGGGTGTTGTAGAGCTACAGACTAAGAGAATTGAGCACAGGAACTTAAATCTAGACTAAACAAAGCCCATATCAAATTTGTATAACTTATGTAGTTTATGTCAAGAAGTAGATCTATTAATTTCATAGGGCTGAGGATAAAGCTGCTCCATTATTTTCCTGGGGATGAGGTGAGGCTGACCAGTCTATAGTTACTTGGGTCCTTCTTCTTAGCTTTTTGAAGATTAGAGTGATGTTTGCCCCCTTCCAATACCCAGGCACCTCTCCCATCCACCATGACTTACCAAAGGTGATGGAGAGTGGTTTGGCAATGACCACCGGCTCTTTCAGCACTTGTGGGTACATGCTGTCAGGACCCATGGACTTATATATGTTCAGATTATTTAACTGTTCCCTAACCCAGTACTCACTAACCCAGTCCCGATTAACCAAGGAATCTTCTTCCTTAACCTTGTCTTCATCCATGGCCTCAGGAGTGTGGGACTCCTGGGTATAGAGGGAGACAAATAAGGCATTCAACAACTCTGCCTTATCTGCATCCTTCATCACCAAGGCACCTATCCCATTCAGTAGTGGGCCTATATTGCCTCTAGTGTTGGTTCTGCTTGTAATATATCTGAAGAAACCCTTTCTGTTGTCTTTGGCCTGCCTTGCAAGATTGAACTCTGAGGAGGCCTTAGCCTTCTTAGTAACCTCCCTACAGCCTCTGGCAACCATCTTATACTCCTCTCAGGTGGCCAATCCCTTCTTCAATTTATGGACTTTCTTCTTCCACTTGAATTTGTGCAGCAGCTCCCTACTTAACTATGCAGGTCTCCCGAGCTTGAAAGAAATATTTCTTGAATATTAACCAACAATCATGGGCCCCTTTGCCTTGTAGTACTCTGTCCCATGCTATTTCACCTAGTAATTGCTTGCAGAGGCCAAAGTTGACCCTGCTGAAATCCAAAGCAAAAAATGATCCTGATAGATATCTTATTCCTACCATTCAAGATCCTGAACTCCACCATCTCATGGTTGCTGCAACCAAGGCTGCCCTCAACTTTCACTGCTTCCACCAGATCCTCCTTATGGTATTAGGTCCAGCAGCACTTCTCTCCTAGTTGGCTCCTCCACCATTTGCGTCACAAAGTTATCATTGATGCACTGAAGGAACCTCCATGACTGTGTCTGACTAGCTGAGTGGGCCTTCCAGCAAATGTCTGGGTAATTAAAATCTCCCACGAGAACAAGAGCCTGTGATTGAGAGGCAGCTCATTATGCACATTAAAAGAAATATTCTGAGAGCTGCCTTTTTTCCTGTTTCCTAAGCAAAATGATTTAACTAATTTAACATGTCAAGCTATTATTAGCTTCTGTAACTTCAGTCAATATAAGTAATTAGTTCACTATGTGCATGGTTTTCATTTCATTCTTTTTTTTTTTTTTTCTACCCAGATGGTCAACACTCTTTGCCTAAGTCTTCAATAGTGGGACAGG
>WAAF01019243.1:0-45721 GCA_013400475.1 Tricholaema leucomelas
AGTCAACCTCACAGCGCTCTTCTCCTCAGAGAGTTTGTGTCTCTTTTTTATGCGTGGTTTGTTTACTGCAAATCAGAAAGAAGATCCCCTTTTAGGTACATGCAAACACTTGAATATTTCACTAGCTGCAAGAATCTGTTGAATGGATGGTCCGAGGAATGCAGTGTTTTATTGAATGGATGGTTATTCCATGTGAAAACATGAAATCAAAATGATTCATGTTAGATGGGACCTCATCTAGTCCTGTCTCCTTGCAGTCAGCAGGGACATCCTCCAGTAGATCAGGTCACCCAGAGGTCACTCCCTCCCCAGGCAACCTGTTCTATCCTACCATCCTCGTGGTAAAGAACTTGTTCCTAATATCCAATCTAAATCTTCTTTAGTTTGAAGCCATTGCCTCTTGTCCTATCACTGCAGGCCTTTGGAAACAGTCCCTCTGCAGCCTTCTTGTAGGCCTCCTTCAGGTACTGGAAGGTGTCCCTAGAGCCTTCTCTTCTCTAAGCTAATCAATCCCAGCTTTCTCAGCCTGTTCTTGTAGGAGAGGTTTTCCAGCCCTTTGATCATCTTTGTGGCCCTCCTCTGGACCCACTCTATCAGGTCCACGCCCTTCCTTTGTTGAGGGCTCCAAAGCTAGATGGAGTGCTCCAGATGAGGTCTTACCAGAGCAGAACAAGTGGCAGAAGCACCTCTCTGTGTTTTGCTAACAGCTGTTTTCTTTACATTTTGGTATACAACTCTTCCCTTTGATTTGGATTTAGCTTTTTATGTCCTTTTTCAGGTATACTTGCTTAATTTTTTTTCCAAAGTGTTCTAAATGCTCAGTTTCCAGAGTCCTTTATTGCATTAAGTGCAAAGTGCAGTTGAAACTACTCTTTCTCTGTCCCAAAATTACTACCCAAACCACCTTAAATATAAGTAATCATCTGCATTTCCCCAAAATGCAGGTTGCTGCATGGCAACAAGGCACCTCTGGATTGAAATTGCAGTTCAGTAGTTTCAGGTTCTTAGTGTTGTGAGCTCCATGGAAAGACATTTTTGGTAGAAGAAAGTTATTGATTCTTACTATAATCTTTAGTTTCACTATAATCTTCAGTTTCTGTCCCTGTACTCAGCACTGATTAGGCCACACCTTGAGTACTGTGCTGTGTCCAGTTCTGGGCCCCTCAATTTAAGAAAGATGTTGAGGTGCCTGAATGTGTCCAGAGAAGGGCACCAAGACTGGTGAGAGGGCTGGAGCACAGCCCTGTGAGGAGAGGCTGACTGAGCTGGGGGTGTTCAGCCTGGAGAAGAGGAGGCTCAGGGGTGACCTCATTGCTGTCTGCAACTACCTGAAAGGAAGTTGTGGCCAGGTGGATGTTGGTCTCTTCTCTCAGGCACCCAGTGACAGAGCAAGAGGACACAGCCTCAAATTGCACCAGGGCAGGTTTAGGCTGGATGTTAGGAAGAAGTTCTTCACAGAAAAAGTGATTGTCCGTTGGAATGGGCTGCCCAGGGAGGTGGTGGAGTCACCATCCGTGGAGGTGTTTAAAAGGAGGTTAGATGAGGCACTTGGTACCATGGTTTAGTTAATTAGAAGGGTTAGGTGGTAGGTTGGACTCGATGATCTTGAGGGTCTTTTCCAACCTGGTTAAATCTGTGATTCTGTGACATGACATCACCCTTCTGAGTTAAGAACATGCTTGCTGGGAAACACTTCTGCATATTTATGCAAAAGTCCAGCAATACTCAAATATTTAACATTCTCACTATATTACAAGCTGCTGCTATTTCTGAGAATCAAAAATTTTGTTTGGAAAATAACCTTATAAAATCATCAAATCCAACCATTCTCTACCCCTGACAAGTGTGGTGCTAAACCATGTCCCTCAGCGCCACATTTCTGCCTCTTTGAAACACCTCCAGGGATGGGGAATCAACCATTGTCCCTGGGCAGCCTGCTCCAGTGTATGAGAACCCTTTCAACAAAGATATTTCTTCTACTATCCAACCTAAACCTTGAGACCTCTTGTCCTGTCACTTGTCACTAGGGAGAAGAGATTCACACCCACCTTGCTCTAACCTCTTTCCAGGGAGTTGTAGACAGAGAAGCTCTCTCCTCTGCCTCTTCTTATCCAGACTAAACAACCCCAGTTTCTTCAACTGCTCTTCACTGGACCCGTTCTCCAGACCCTTCTCCAGCTTTGTTGCCCCTCTCTGGACAAGCTTCAGCTCTTGAATATCTTTCTTGGGGTGAGGCACCCAAAACTGAACCCAGCATTCAATGTGTGGCCACACCAGTGTTGAGTATTGTGGAATGATCCCTGCCCTGTTGGCCACATCTATCCAGGCCAGGAGGTTGTTGACCTTCTTGGCCACCTGGGCATATTGCTAATTCGTGTTCAGCTGGCTGTCAGCCAGCACTCTGAGGTCCTTTTCCAGCAGGCAGCTTTCTAGCCACTTTGCCCCAAGCCTGTTGTTGTGACCGGAGTGCAGGACTCAGCCTTGTTGCATCTTGGCCCATTGATCCAGCCTGTTCAGATCCATCTGCAGAGCCTTTCTACCCTCAATCAGATCAACACTCACACCCAATTTAGTGTCATTTTCGTACTTTTCAGAGTAGAAATCTCATTTTATGGTGTTTTCAGTACTCAGGATTCTCCCATTTGTCTTCCATTAAATGTCTGCATCAGAACATGTCCTATTGATGCGCTAACAGTTTGGTCAGTGAGGAGCAGAACTAGTTGGTCAATAAGGAACACAAGCTAAATTTGCCTGAAATGTTGGAGATTTGTTTTGAGCTTACTATGTCTAGAAAAACATTGTACTTGCTTATTGCTGGACTCAAAATAAGGAACGAAGAAAAAGCATCCATTTGGCTTCTGTGGGTTTTGTAGTCTGAAAAGTGAATCTTTCACCACTTCCACAGCAGTAGGACTTGGGAGGGCTTTGATTCTTTCTTTTATATTTAGTTTGGTTTTTTTTTTTTCCCTGCCTGCATGAGAAGGCTTAGTGTTGGGGCCACTTCTGTTTAGCATCTTTATTGATGTCCTTGATGAAGAGATGAAGTATGTAATCATTTACGTTAGCAGATGATACAAAGTTAGGGAGGCTCTACAGAGGGACTTGGACAGATTGGATGGATGGGCATGAGCTTCAACAAGACCAAATGCCAGGTCCTGCTTTTGGGCCAAAACAACCCCAAGCAACATTACAGGCTTGGAATAGTGTTGCTGGAAAGCTGCCTGGCAGGAAGGGACCTGGGGATTGTAATAGACAAGCAATGGAATATGAGCCAGCAGTGTGCCCAGGTGGCAAAGAAAGCCAATGGCATCCTGGCTGAGATTAGAAATACTGTGTCCAGCAGGAGTAGGGAGATGATTGACCCCTTGTACTCGGCTCTGGTGAGGCCACACCTCGAGTATTGTGTTCAGTTTTGGGCACCTCATTACAAGAGGATGTGGAGGTGCTTGAGTGAGTGCAGAGGAGGACAACAAAGTTGGGGAAGGGTCTGGAGAATAAATCTTATGAGGAGTGACTGAAGGAGCTTGGTCTGGTTAGTGTGAAAAAGAGGAGGCTGAGAGGAAACCTCATCGCTGTCTACAGCTACATGAAAGGGTGGAGTAGAGAGGCTGTTGCTGGTCTCTTCTCACAGTTAAATAGTAAATGAACAAGAGGGAAGTGCCTCAAGCTGTGATTGTGGAGGTTTAGACTAGATATTAGAAAAAAAATTTCCCAGCAAGAGTGGTCAGGCATCGGAATGGGCTGCCCAGGGGGGTGGTTGAGTCACTGACCCTGGATGCGTTTAAAAGCTGTTTGGATGTGGTGCTTGAGGATATGGTTTAGGCTGAGCCTTGTAGCGTAGGGACAGTGGTTGGCCTTGGTGATCCTCAAGGTCTTTTCCGGCCTGAATGTTTCTGTGATTCTGTTATTCTGTTATTATTGGTATTTGTTTTATTTATTCCCAGCTGACTCCTCCTTGCTTTGCAGCTTTGCATTGTCAGATGAAGCATACAGATCTTTAAGGGACCAGGACAAAGACCAGTGCATCCTTATTACGGGCGAGAGTGGAGCTGGAAAAACAGGTAATTAGCACTTTTGGCCTTAATTCAGAAACACTCCGAGTTTTGAAAGGTGGTGCTGCAGTCTGTCAGAGCGGAGAAAGAGTTGCATCTTTGTGTGTCTGACAGCTGCAGAAAATAAGTGCTGGCCTGCTTGCACTGTAGGTGTCAACTGACACAAACTGATGTGTTCTCACCCTGTCACAATGATGCAGCCATATTGCATGTTAATGGAGTATCCTCATCAGCATGTAAAGCCATGCTAAAGTCATGTTCAAGAGAGACAGGGAACTACTGGAGAGACTCCAGCAGAGGCTACAGAGATGCTGAGGGGACAGGAGCATATCTGTAAGGAGCAAAGGCTGAGAGGCCTGGGGGTGTTTGGCCTACAGAGGAGTAGCCTGAGAGGCTTCTCAATGCTGATAAAAAGCTAGAGGGCAGGGGTGAAGAGGAAAGGGCTGGGTTATGGATTATTAAGTATTATGCAATCCTCACTGGGTTTCTACCAATCCAGTTCAAAAATGAGCAGTTGTTTTCAAGGCAATTTCAGCTTTGCCTGAAAAAAGTAATATTTGTAGAATTCAGAGAATCATAGGATGGTTTGGGTTGAAAGGACCTTAAAGATCATCTAGTTCCAACTCCCTTGCCATGGCCAGGAACACCTTCTACTAGGCCAGGTAGCTCAAGGCCTCATCCAACCTGACCTTGAACACCTCCAGGGAGGGGGCACCCACCATCTCCCTGAGCAACCTGTTCCAGTGTCTCACCACCCTCACTGTAAAGAGTTTCTTTCTGATCTTCAGTCTCAGTCTATCACCCCTTGTCCTATCACTGCAAGCCCTCAAGTGTTTTTCCATCTTTCTTGTAAACCCTCTTTAGGTACTGGAAGGCCTCTATGAGGTCTCTCCTGAGCTGCCTTTTCTCCAAGCTTATGAAACCCCAACTCACTCATCCTGTCCCCATAGGGAAGGTTCTCCAAGCCCTCTGATCATCTTTGTGGTCTCCTCTGGACCTGCTCCAGCAGCTCCATGTCCCTCTTATGTTGGGAGCACCAGAACTGGATGCAGTACTGCAGGTGGAATCTCACAAGAGTGGAGCAAAATGGCAGAATCACCTCCCTTTTTTTCCTGATCACACTGCTTTTGATGCAGCCCAGCACACATCTACCCTCTGGGCTACCAGAAACCACTGCTGGCTCATGTTGACTTTTTCATCAACTGACACCCTCCAAGTCCTTCTCATCAAGAATGCTTTCAAGGCACTCCTCACCCAGCCTATATTTGTGCTTGTGATTGCCCTAACCCAGGTGCGGAACCTTGCACTTGGCCTTGCTGAACTTCATGATGCTGGCTTGGATCCACCTCTGCAGCCTGTCAGAGTCCCTCTGGATGGATCCCTCCTGTTCAGCATGTCAGCCTGCCCACACAGCTTGATGTCACTCGCAAACATGCTGAGGATACCTTAGTCCTATTGTGCATGTCACTGACAAAGATGTTAAGCAGCACTGTTCCCAGTACCGACCTCTGAGGGACACCACTTGTCACTTCTTTTATAATACTTTATTTTCTGCTTCAGTGCTTTCTTTTCTCAGTGACTGAATGTTCTGTGTAAAGGTGCTGACTGGTTTAGGGAATGTTTCAAATCAAATCGGTGATTCCAAGCTCTGATGGGAGCAGACTTTTTAAAATGAGAGCTAGGTTTGAGGTATGATTAAAGGAGATGGAGAGCCTTATGGACACACAGTTCTTGCTTCTTGTTTTCTTCTTGTCTTGCAGGCTTGCTCAGTTTTCTCTACAAGGTGGGGTAGCAATTTAATATTAGGAAACAAACTCAATTAAACAGGCAAAAAATAAAATCCAAGGGGTAACTTTTTGTTTATCAGTTTTTTTTCTGAAATGAAACCTTTAAATTTGTAACAGATCTCTGAAGAACAAGTGATTTTTTTTTTCATGCCTACTGTGTTGATAGGTATTCTGCTTGCTAGTCATTAAATTGCCTATCAAGTGGTATTGCCTCAAATTACAATACCTTGCCTCATACCACATGTCACAAGCTCTGTTTATAAGCAGTCCTTGCTTGGCTGTCCTCACCAGCAAAGCCAGAAGGGATGGATGGGTTATTTAAAATTTGTTTCTCTCTGTATATGGATTATTTACACTCAAATGAACCCACCTTTGAGAGCCCCTAAATTGTTCCAGACTTTGTTAAAAGTTCCTACTTTCAAATTAGTTTATGTTTTTTTTAATGGATTCTTTTTTTTTCTCAATTTGTTCTGTAATGCTGAGTTGCAGTTACTCATTACTCATAGCCTGCTTTAGAGATGTAACTGGAGTTCACCATAGTCACTTGCAGCCTAGAGGGCCAACTGTGTGCTGAGCTGCATCAAAAGCAGTGAGAGCAGCAGGAGAAGGGAGGGGATTCTGCCCCCCTCCTCTGCTCTCATGAGACCCCATATGGCGTACTGTGTCCAGCTGTGGTGCCCCTAGCATAAGAGGGAAATGGAAGTGCTGGAGCAGATCCAGAGGAGGGCCATGAAGATGATCAGAGGGCTGAAGAACCTTCCCTGTGGGAACAGGCTGAGAGAGTTGAAGTTGTTCAGCCTGGAGAAAAGGCAGCTCTAGAGAGACCTTAGAACAGCCTTCCAGTACCTGAACGGGCCTACAAGAAAGCCGGGAAGGAACTTTTTACAAGGGCTTATAGTGATAGGATGAGAGGGAATAAATTGAAACCCGAGGGCAGATTTTTGACTAGAAATTAGGCAGAAATTCTTTCCAGTGAGGGTGATGAGACACTGGAACAGGTTACACAGGGAGGTGGTAAATGCCTGCTCACTGGAGGTGTTCAAGACCAGGCTGGATGAGGCCTGGAGCAAGCTGGCCTAGTGGAAGGTGACCCTGGCCATGGCAGAGGGATTGAAATTAGATGATCTTTAAGGTCCCTTCCAACCCAAACCATTCTATGAATCCTATGAATTTAAGCACATATATAATATTGTACATTTATACTTGTTGTATTGTCTGTCTTCTGATATAAATTGATTGCATTTTGTGTCCTCAAACTGCTTGGACTTATTTTTCCAGGCTAGATTAAAATGTTCCCAAAAGTCAGCTAGGGATGTTCTTTACTTAGTGACTGCTAAACAGAAGGCTAAATGAAAAGGCAGCAGGTAATGTACCATATCCACTGGTGCTTTCTTTAGTTTGGAACAACTCTAGGTAGCTAAGTATAAAGAGCTGCTTTGTAATTTTGTGGGTCTTGTAGCAGGATGAGCTTTTTCCTCGCTTCCAGATGATACAATGATGTAGAAGAAAACAGAAGTAAAATGTGCCTACAGTTCCTGCTTGCGATGCTTTAGATGTGGTGGAGATCTGACCATCATTCTATGGCCTATTTGCCAGTACTTAGCACTGTTGGGCTTTTTTATCTCCTCCCACAGAGGCAAGCAAACTTGTCATGTCATATGTTGCTGCTGTATGTGGAAAAGGTGCAGAGGTCAATCAAGTAAAAGAACAACTTTTGCAGTCAAATCCAGTTCTTGAAGGTAAGAATCTTCTAGAACATGGGTAAGTGTATTGCTTCTGTGTGCATCAGCTTTCCTACTGAGCTGAGTTGGAAAACTCTTGTCTATTGCTTCATTGTTACTTTGCATCCTGACTCGTAGGAGATCGTAGAATCATTTTGATTGGAGAGACCTTTAAGTTCATTAAGTCCAACTGTTAACCCAGCACTGCCAGGTCACCACTAAACCATGTCCCTCAGCACCACATCTAGAGGACTTTTAAATCCCTCTAGGGATGGTGACTCCACCACTGCCCTGGGCAGCCTGGTCCATGACCCTTTGGGGAAGGAAACTTCCTAATATCCAGATGCTTTCTGAGAAGACAGCTACAAGGTTTTAATCAACTAGGGAGATTTTCTCGAGAAGAAAATTGTCTGCCTCTTGAAGAGAGAGCTTGGGAAGTTAGGTTATGTTTCCCAGCCTCCTCCCCCAGCTCTCCGAGGGCATACCCTTTCATAACCCTGCCTTGATGATGCTTGGCTGTATCAAAAGACTTAACTTCAGTCCAGTCACTCTGATTCATTTCCTTCCAGATTATATTATTGTAGTCTCTAGTAAACAAACAAGCTCTGTAAAGCATTATTTTTCTTAGGAATAAAAAAAAAAAAAGAAGAGTGAAGAAATAGATCTTAGTAAAAGCAAAGCTAATTCACATGCATCCCTGTTGTTCCCTGAGACTTATTGTTCCCTGGGCCTGCTGACTCTGTTGGCCCCTCCTCCTGGCAACTGCCTTTCCAGCTTTAGCATGAAAGACTTTTAATTTTTGAATTAGTCGTTTTGTTTTGAAGATGTTGGCAGCCAGAAGCTTCCATTTTTTTCCTGGAGATAGGATATATGAGCCTCTAAGCTTGCAGTTTTGTCCCATTGTCTAGTAATTGCCTTCAGAAGTGCCTTGCTTAGCGTTGGCTTATTTAGGTCTTTTGTGTTGATTCCTGGCTCAGCCTTTCCCACAGTTCTGGAAGCTGTTGTGGGGTTGAGAGAAATTCTCATGAGGGCTGTACAATAGTTTTGCACTATGGCCAAATGATGCACAGTGTTTGTGAGACTGTTGAGTGTCAACATTCTATTTATTCCCCAGCTATCTCTGTGTGATGATTTGCAGTCTATAAGGAGCACTCTACAAGTGGGAACTGTGGGGAAAACAACTAATAAAAGAGAAAAGAATGTCTAAAGGGCAGGTGCCAAGGGGATGGGAGCACTTTCTCCCAGTGACAGGACAAGGGACAATGGCACAAACTGAAATGCAGGAGGTTCCACCTAAACACAAGGAAAAACTCCTCTGAGGGTGCCAGAGCCTTGGACCAGGTAGCCCAGAGAGGCTGTGGAGTCTCCTTCTTTGGAGAGATTCCAAACCCACCTGGACATTGCAATCCTGAGCAACCTGTTGTGGGTGACCCTGCTTTAGCAGGGGCTTGAATTAGATGATCTCATGCCCCCACCATGCCGAGATTCTCTGAATGCAAAATTGAGCTGAGAGCAGGGGTGAACTATATGGAGAAAAGATGGTCATTAAAAATTGTAAGGAAAGGACAGAATGGTAATCAAGAATGTGGCCAGCAGGTCAAGGAAGGTTCTTCTCCCCCTCTGCTCTGCCCTGCTGAGGCCTTATCTGGAGTACTGGGTGCAATTCTGGGCTCCCCCATTAAAGGACAGGGAACTGCTAGAGAAGGTACAGCAAAGCACTTCAAATATGATCAGGGGGCTAGACCATCTCTCTTAGGAAGAAAGGCTGAGGGGCTTGGGGCTTTATAGCCTAGAGAAGAGAAGACTGAGAGGGAATCTTATCAATACTTATAAATACTTAAAGGGTGGGTGTCAGAAGGATGGGGCCAGTCTGTTTTCAGTGGTGCCCAAAGACAGGATGAGCTAACAGCTGCAAAGTTGAACAGAGGAAGTTCCATCTAAACATGATTAGGAACTTCTTTACTTTCAGGGTGGTGGAGCACTGGAGCAGACTGCACAGAGAGGTGGTGGGATTTCCATCTCTGGAATCATTCCAGACTCACCTGGGCACCACCCTGTGCAACCTGCTCTGGCAGAGGGGTTGGAATAGGTGATCTCCAGATATGGATGCCTCACAACCCCTATCATTCTTGGTGTAATGTTAAAATTGCAGAATAATGAAAATGCTGGAAGCCTTTCATTCTTCATCAGGCATGTTCTATTTAAAGCTAAGTGGGAGGGTTTCAACCTTCCACTGGTTTGGATTCACAGAAAATAGCTGTGTTGCTTTTATCACTGTATGCACAAACAGTATGGGAAGTACAGAGAGCTTTCTTGCCAACGTTGGATTGTTCCCCAGGGATGGCCACATATGTTGGATTTCTCACTGGTTTCTGAATTTTTGTTTTAATGCAAGATGGATGAAGCAGGTCCAGAGGAGAGCCACAAAAATGGTCAGGTGGCTGGAGTACCTCTGCTACAAGGACAGGCTTAGGAAGCTGGAGAAGAGAATGCTCTGGAAAGACCTAATGGTGGCCTTGCAGTACCTGAAGGGGACCTGCAAGAAGGCTGCAGAGGAACTGTTTACAAAGGCCTGCAGTGATAAGACAAGGGCCAATGGTTTGAAATTAGAGAAGAGAAGATTTAGATTGTGTGCTAGGAAGAAGTCCTTTAGCATGAGGGTGATAGAACACTGCAACAGGTTGCCCAGGGAGGGAATTGATGGGAGGGCCAATCCCTGGACATATTCAAGGTGAGACTCAAAAAAACTCCGGGCAACCTGATCTAGTTGAGGATGTCCCTGCTGATTGAAGCAGTGTTTGGACCAGATGACCTTTGGAAGTCCCTTCCAATCCAAACAGTTCTATGGTTCTATGATTCTATGAATAGAGTAGGCTTACATAACACTTCCTTATCATTTTAAGGTATTTAAGGTATTATTTGTTTGTCTTGGTGCTTTGGGCATTGCCTATTTAGCTTTGGTAGGCTAAATAAGGCTGCTAAAGGAGTCTGGCTGCTTTCTATAGACAGAAATTAAGCATTTGTGGTTAGTTGGGGATTTTGTTTGTTTAAATTACGCAGTTCTGTTTCAGTTGAGTTGCAGTGCAAGAAAATCACCTCAGTGTTACATATGCATAATTTATCTTCTGTGATTTCTTTATTTTTGTAACTGCAGTTGCTACTGTAAATTAACTTTCTGAAACAATGAACTCGTCTCATGCTCTATAATGGAACATCTGTGCTTGGCTCCCTGCAGTTCTAAATGACTCCACTGTTCAGCACTGTGTTTAAGAAAATGCAGCTCAGATCTGGTTGTTGAAAAGATGATTTATTGCAGGGCATAAAGATTTTCAAAACAATTCTTTCACTTACCCTTGGCCTTCAGGAGCAACAAACTTTTTATTTTGGCTTCAGTTCTTTGATCAAGAATAAGTCTACTAGTGCACGTTTGTGGAAGCCTAAAAGCATGTGTTTATTTCTGTCCAAAGAAACATTGACTTTGCTTGATCTTTGAAAATATATAGGCTAGCTAAATAAATCCTGGGATAAATAAAGTCTGCTGTTGGAGCAGGAGTGCTATGCTTACTAACGGAGTGGCTGCTCCTCTTTGACTTGGTGTACTTTGACAATGTGTGACATTTAAAGCTTGGATTGTCCTCTAGTCTGAATTCCTGTGCTGCCTGTGTTCTAAGCTGCTGACTGCCCATCTTAATGTAGCCCTGGCAAGACCTTTCTTGGAGAGCTTTCATTGTCAGAAAACTTGAGCTGAAGAAATGAAACCCAAACTATTCAAAACACTGATTTAGGTCAAGGTGAAGAGAGTCTGTTTGCTGCAAATCAGACTTAATTCAACTGATTCATATTCAGCTTAAGATAGGATACATATGTTGGAATGGCATAAATAAATCAAAGCATGAATTAAACTGTCCCCTGCAAACAATTTTTAAGTGTTGTTCTGTAATTTCCTCATCTCTGGCCTCCTTTTACCATCTTAAGTTCCAGGAACCTAGAGATTCAGTTCTTTCTGGGAACTGAAGAGAAAGAAGTGTTTCCTCTGTTTGAAGTTATTTTAAATTTGATGATTCAAACCACCATGGATATATGCTCAATCCAGGTGCAGTTTTGTCTAGAAATCATTTCCCCTTGCCTCTTTTTCCTCCCACCTTTTTAAACAAACCGTTGAGGCAAAACTTCTTTGAACTTCCAAAGGTGTTTTCTGATCATGGCTATGTCCGATGACTGGCACCCAAGTCATAAACAGGGCCGTGTTTCCTGTTCTGGCAGGGGGGTTGGGCTAGATGATCTTTTGAGGTCATTTCCAGCCCCTAACCTTATGTGATTCTATAATTCTTTAATATTAATTAAATAAATTCATTGATGTTTTGGCACTTAAATATTTTTAATTTTGATAAATTTGATCTCCTTATTTGTTTTTCCTCTTTCTGCAGCTTTTGGAAATGCCAAAACTGTAAGGAATGACAACTCCTCTAGATTTGTAAGTATTTTCCTTCAAGAGTGAATCTGAGTTTCTTTTAGGGGAACGTGTTGTGTTGTTGCCTGTTTCTGCCTTTGTATCACTCATCAAGGCACCTCTAAGACAATGGACAGTTTGGAGAGGGAACTTTCTTGTAGCTGCCTGAGAGCTGTAATGTTTGGAGATGGTAGCAGACAAGAATCGTTAAGCTTGGAAAAGACCTCTAAGGTCGTCAAGTCCAACCGTCAATCTAACATTACCACAGCCATTAAACCACATCTTGAAGTGTCATATCTACATGTTTCTTTTAACATCTCTGCAAATGGTGACTCCACCACTTCCCTGGGCAGCTTGTTCAGTCATTTTGTAGGTATTTTTCCTCCCCCAATATGTCGGCTGTGTGTGATTAGCAGTCGTGCATATTCCTTAAAGAGGTTCCACCTCCTCCTCAGAAACCTTGCTGGTTTCTGATGTAGGCATAGAGTTCTACTGGGAATCAAAGGAGAAGCTAAACATTAAAAAGGGGGGGGAGGGGGGGGGTCGGGAAGAGGATGTGACAGTCTGTGACTGGATGGAAACATAATTACAGCACAGCTGGATTCTTTAATTTTCTGGCACTGGTGGCTTTAATGTCAGCAACCATGTGCCTGGCAAATGGGCTGCTTTAGCAAGTCGCTCTTTCTGTGTGATCTGCATTTCTATCCATATGTATACATTTAAGAGTTGGGGTTTTTTTTTGTTTAAATTGCTACTTCAGTTTCTCATTTTGCTTTCCATGATGTTTCCAACGCTGTTTACAACTTTAGTTTTGATATAAACATTGGCAATATTACTTCTTTTGCTTATGTTCTTTATAATCAACTGGTTGAATTTGAGCCAAAGGAAAAAAAGTGTTGAATCTAGAGTTGGGAGGATATTCAAAAGTGTGAGGACAACTTGTTCTCATCATAGTTACTCCTGCTAATATCAGAAGAGTGAATGCAACTTTGTGATTTGTTCACTTGTGGAAGAGCAATGTTGTGAGCTGTGAAGCAGAAAGCAGAAGAAAAATCAATACACTGGAAAATTGATCTGTTGAAAGTGAAAGCAGATGCATAAAAGCCTGGAGTATTGGAGCACTGGAAAGCAGATGGTTTTTTGCACATAGGAGACCTGTCTCTCCTTCCCTTCTGATTCCTGAGGGTCAATAATCATAGAATCCCAGCATGGTGTGAGGTGGAAGGGATGTCTGGGGATCATCTAATCCAAACTCTCTGGTAAAGCAGGGTCAACTAGAGTAGGTTGGTCCCTAATTCGAGAGACAGATATCTGCTGAAGAGAGTCCAACAGAGAGCTAGGAGGATGATTAATGGACTTGAATATCTCATATGAAGAAAGACAGAGAGAGCTGGGGCTATTTAGGCTGGAGATGAGAAGGCTGAGAGGGGTCTTTATCAATGTTTATCAATGTCTGAGAGGTTGGTGCCCTGATGAAGGTGCCAGGCTCTTTTTGTGGTGGCCGGTGACAAGACAAGGAACAATGGTTACAAGCTGGAACACAGGAGGTTCCACCTCAACACGAGGAGACACTTCTTTACTGTGAGGGTGCTGGAGCCCTAGAACAGGCTGACCAGAGAGGTTGTGGAGTCTCCTCCAGAGACTTTCAAAACCTGCCTGGATGCATTCCCGTGTGACCTGCCCTAAGTGGTCTTGCTTTGGCAGTGGGGTTGGACTCCATGATGTCTAGAGGCCTCTTCCAGCCCCTAACATTCTCTGATTCTGTGCATCCAGGCAGGTTTTAAATCTCTCCAGAGAAAGAGACTCCACAACCTCTTTGGGCAGCCTGCTCCAGGGCTGCAGCACCCTCACTGCAAAGCTTTCCCTTCTTTTCTAAAGAAGTTTAGATGGAACTTCTAGAATACAAACCAGGTGTTCTAGTTTGTGCTTATTGCTCTTTGTCCTGTTGCTGAGCACCACTAAAAACAGTCTGGTCCCATCCTCTGGACCCCCATCCTTTAGCTCTTGATCAGCATTGAGAAGACTTCCTCTTAGGCTGCTCTTCTCCAGGCTAAACAGCCTTAGATCCTCAGCCTCTCCTCATCAGATTGATCACAGAATTAACCAGGTTGGAAAAGACCTTCAAGGTCATTGAGTCCAACCTATCACGTAATCCTTCTAATTAACTAAACAATGACACTAAGTGCCTCGTCCAGCCTCCTTTTAAACACCTCCAGGGATGGTGACTCCACCACTTCCCCGGGCAGCCCATTCCAATGCCAATCACTCTTTCTGTGAAGAACTTCTTCCTAACATCCAGCCTAAACCTGTCCTGGTGTAGCTTGAAACTCTGTCCTCTTGTTCTGTCGCTGGTTGCCTGGGAGAAGAGACCAACCCCCACCTGGCTACAACCTCCTTTCAGGTAGTTGTAGAGGGCAATAAGGTCTCCCCTGAGCCTCCTCTCTGGGGCTGTTCTTCCAGATGGCTATGAATGCTCCTTCTGCCACTGTCATTGCCCCTGCTTGTGGAGAGATCAAAACGTCTTCATTACAAAGTCAGGGCCAAACGTTGAGGCACTGTAGACAATTTTTTGTTGTTGTTATAGTAAGAGTAGAAAAACTGCAACTGTTAGAGATGTCATACTAGAGAAAGGAGGAGACAGCAAAGAGGAGAAAAGGTGCCATGTGCAAACAGAAGTCTTTCCAGGACAAAGTGCATCCAACTGCTACTTTGCCTTTCAAGTCCTTGCTTATAAACACAAAGCTAAAAATACTTTTTTGATACATCCAGCTGGCCCTGTCCTTGGGAAATGAAAATGTAATTATCTGGTTTCATTCTTTATCTCAGAAACTTGAATCTGCTCAGAACAAGACAGCATGAGTACTGTCCTGTCTAGCTTGCAAGGAGGAGAATAAAGTTTGAATAGAGTTAAGCCAGTCTTGACAAAACACCCAGTAAATCAGAAAATATCTTTGAGGGAGTCAAGGTAAAGTGCTTGGGTTTCATGTCCTGTAATTAGAAAGGAAAGAGGAAACTCTTCCTAAATGCAGCAAATGTGGAATTATAAACACAAGGCTTCTCTTTTCACTGAGTTGTTTTTTTCTTCAGTTAATTAAGCACCAGGGGCTGGTGAGATCATTTCTGTGCGTGGCTTGTGGAATTTGGTTGAGTTACTACTAGTGGGTTTTATCTTTCTAAACTTCCTTGCCAAAGGGAGCTGTGCCTTTTCTACTCACGACAGCTCTGTCTGTCTTGTCACTGTTGAATGTGGCTCTTACTCCATTAAACATTTGTCACATAAATTACAATGATGCAAAGACCACAGCGATCTTCTGTGATGTGGAGAAGTCAAACAGAAGTCAAGGGAAATGTGCTGTGCTGGGACAGCTCAGAATGAAATCCCTTCTGCAGGGACAGTCTGTTAATTGTTGCTTCTGGTCTCCTGAGTTAGGAGGGAAGGAGTTCAGGAGGGGAAATCCATCACTTTTACAAGGCAGGCACACGCTCAGGGACAGACACTCCATGATTGTTGGCAGTAATCCTTGCCAGCCAAGTCCTTCAAGACAAACTGAGCAGCTATCCTTGAGCTCTCTTAAGTCATGCTCCAAGAAGATTTTGCACTGAGAAAAAAAGTCTCTGTGGAAGATAATTTCTTCCTCCATTCTTCTGATAATAAGCATGGTAATGCCTACATGGTCACAAGTGTTGTTTGTTGTTCTTCTGGGAGTTTCTGTAACGTACATTTTCTTCTCACATCTATGAAGATGATAGGGGACTAGAACATCTCTTATGAAGAAAGCCTGAGGGACTTCTGGGGCTTTTTAGCCTAGAGATTATAAAACTGGGGGGTGGGGGTGGTGGCTGTGATAATGGGTTATGGATAATGAGTTAATGATCAAGTGAAAGCTTAGAAACTTTGAATCATGTTCTGTTGTCCAGAATTTGGTGGAGTTTACAGAGTGCTGTCAGATTGCACTTTTGGACTGTAAAAATGACCAGCTTTTATTAAACAGAACTTAGATTTTCAAATTATGTTTCTTTCCCAGGGAAAATACATGGATATTGAGTTTGATTTTAAGGGTGACCCACTCGGAGGAGTTATAAGCAACTGTGAGTATTGCTCTCAGTCTTAGCATATTAACAATTTCAAATGTTTGGTTCCAAAAGGAGCTGGTTAAATTACTGGAAAGATCAGCTGCCTCTGTCTAATTGAATCTCTCTGTGCACTAAACTCTGCTTTGTAGTTTTGTTGTTGTTTTAGTGCTGAACAGGTGCTGAAAACAGACTTGCAGAAATAACCATGACTAATGAATGTCCTGTATTGTTTAATGGGGGGGGGGGGCTGCTCCTATACTGTCTCTAAAGCTGGCAGCAGATGGATGAGGGTATCTGAGACTCTCTTTATACTTCAATCCCTGGGATTTGTTGTGTTACTTGATTTGATGGGTCACGTATTTGTGGTAGAGGATGTCTGAGAGGTATTGTTTTGTAATTCCTATGAGTGACACAAAGTGTGCTGGAGATCACCAGGAGCTGGGTAGGTTTATTTGGAATCAAAAGCTTCTATATCAATTTTAATGCACTTCACGATGTAGCAAGAGGTTCGTGGTGACAGAGGATAAAGAACTGGTGAGTTCAGAGAGTCAAAGGTTGCCACAGAGCCTGCTGGGTGAGGTGAGGATGCTGCTGCAAAATCTGGAGCCATTTAGAAACTTTAACCAGCTCTCTGCTGGGAAGAGAGAGGCTGGGAACTCAGAGCCAGCCCAGGATCCACTGACCTACTCTCCTTTTGAGAGTTTAAGTGCAGGTTTTAGAAGAAATTGGTTTTCTGTGCTATATAAAGCTCTGTTTATTTGGTTTTCTTTTTCTGACAGAAGGATGTAGGAGGGCAGTGAGTGGTTATACTAGGTGGCATTGACCCAGCTTTCACCTCTCCTCCCACTCAGCCAAAGTCATTGCTGTTTCTAATAACTTTTGGCTCCATGGCCGTTTTACTGGGGGATGATCCTGTCTACTTCACAAGTGAGCTGTGCTCTTCACATAGAATAGAAACATTTTAAAACATTGTGAAGGATTTGATGCATAAATAAAGGGCTTGATGTTTTGTTGTTTGGGGTTTTTTATATGGCAAACACTTTTTTTTAAATTTTTTTTTACTACATCACCTTTTGGAACCGTGCCTGAAAGCATGATTTTTGTGACAGAGTAGATCTTGCAACTCAAAGCAGTCACTATTTAAGTGTTTATGGCCATCTATTAACTTTGACAAAATTAGACAATTAACAAAATTAGAAGCCAAACATACTCAGTGTATTCATCAATAGTTCCAACCCACCATGGCCCAGGGGATTGGAACTGCATCAAGAGAAGTGTGGCCAGCAGGGCAAGGGAGGGGATTCTCCCCCTTTACTCTGCTCTCGTCAGACCCCACCTGGAGTACTGTTTGCAGTTCTGGAGCCCCCAACACAAGAAGGACATGGCACTGCTGGAGTGAGTCCAGAGGAGAGCCACGAAGATGAACAGAGAGCTGGAGCACCTCTGCTATGAGGACAGGCTGAGAGAGTTTGGGCTCTTCAGCCTGGAGAAGAGAAGGCTTCGAGGAGACCTTAGAGTGGCTTTCCAGTATCTGAAGGGAGCCTACAGGAAGGCAGGGGAGGGACTATTGACAAGGTCTAGTAATATCAAGACGAGAGGTAATGGGTTTAAACTGGAAGAGGGGAGATTTAGACTGGATGTTAGGAGGAAGTTCTTTACAGTGAGGGTGGTAAGACACTGGAACGGGTTGCCCAGGGAGGTTGTGGATGCTTCCTCCCTGGAGGCGTTTAAGGCCAGGCTGGATGAGGCCTTGAGCAACCTCCTCTAGTGGGAGGTGTCCTTGCCTATGGCAGGGGGTTGTAGCTGGATGATCCTTGGGGTCCCTTCCAACCTAAGCCATTCTGTGATTCTGTGAACTAGATGATCTTTAAGGTCCCTTCCAACCCAAGCCATTCTGTGACTCTGCAAACGTGAACAAAAAGGTTCTAGCAGTGATGTTTTGTTTCTGTTTCACATTCAAAATAGACACATGAGAAAGGAATCCTCCTGTGTAGATTGGACATTCAGGAGTTTCTCTTTGAAAGTACTGTGCTGAGTCACCTAATTAAAATATTGTGTCATATCAGGAGGCCATCCAAATAGTTACTCTGTAGTTTAGCTGCCTTATAAATCTTTGCATGTTTTAATTAGGACATTACAAGTAATTATGATAATGTGGTGACATCTGTAATCAAGGGCAGGCATATATTTAGGTCTTCCTAAAGGAGGTCTATTTTAGGCTTTCTCCTAATGCCTGAAATAATAGCAAGAAGATGAGTTTGTTGAAAAACTCAACATGAGCTGGCAATGGTTGCTGGCAGCCCAGAAGGCAGCTGTGTGCTGGGCTGCTTCAAGAGCAGCAGGACAGGGAGAGGATTCTGCCCCTCCACTCTGCTCTCATGAGACCCCCATTTGAAGTACTGTGTTCAGTTTTGCAGCCTCCAGCATAACAGGGACATGGAGCTGCTGGAGTGGGTCCAGAGGAAGGCCACAGAGATGTTCAGAGGGATTGGAGAACCTCTGCCTTAGGACAGGCTGAGAGAGTTGGGGCTGCTTAGCCTGGAGAAGAAAACACTCCAAGGAGATCTCATAGGGGTCTTCCAGGACCTGAAGGGAGCCCACAAGTAAGCCAGGAAGGGACTTTTTACAAGGGATTGTAGCAATAGGATTAGAGGGAATGGATTGAAGCTTGAGGAGGGAGACTTAGACTGGAGATTAGGAAGAAATTCTTTCCAGTGAGGATGGTGAGACACTGGAACAGGTTTTGCCAGGGAGGTGGTGGATGCCTCCCTCCCTGAAGGTGTTTAAGGCTAGGCTGGATGAGGTCTTGAGCAACTTGGTCTAGTGGAAAGTGTTCCTCCTATGTCGGGGTGGGGGGTGTTGAACTAGATGATCTTTATGGTCTCTTCCAACCTAAACCATTTGTGTGTCTGTGATTGAACCCATGAATTTAAAAGTAAAGACTTTGTGTGTCAGCTCTGTTGTGGAAAAGGTGTTGCTTGTTGAATTATGAAACACCCCACATTTGACAGGGTACACAGAGGTAACTACTGAGTTCCTGTTAGTATAAATCACCTTTGATGTAAAATAGGCAAAATTTGGTAGTCCATCATTCTCTTTAAGAGATAATTTGAATTCTGTTCACTTCTAAAGCATGTTTATCATCCTGCCTTAGCTCTTTTTCATACATTCATTGCTATTGCATTGCAACAGAAATGTTTCTGTTCTGAGGTATCAACAATTTGGAGATATCAAGAGTGTAAAAACACTTTTACCCTACTTGTAATTTACTCTAGTGTTAGTCACGTTTAGGATTTGTCTTCCTCATTCATCAAGCAGAAAGTCAAGTAGTGCTGAAGTTCCCTGTCCTTAAAAGGGAAAGTATGATTAGTTTGTTCATAAATTCTTTGCCTTCTGACCATCTGTTGGGTTGGTGTTAACATGATGTGAAGATGATACCACAATATTTTGATTAAGCCTTAGTAGTAATATCCAATGAGCCAATTTGCAAACATCCATGAAGTTAGTGAGCTTTGCTGGATCACAGCCTGTGGCACTAAGCTGCATTTCGTCCTGGCAGCTGCTGGAAGCATAAGTGGTGAGCATCTAATTTATTTTTGTGGCAAAAAAGGTAAAAGAAGATAAGATACTTTTATCAGACTTAGAGATAAGCAGAGAGCCATTAGGGTCTTTGAAATGGTTTGCCCTACTCTGCTCTGAAGCTGTGAAAGGCTACTCAATCTGCCTGTGCCCCACCATGTAGCAGCTGATGTCGTCGTGACCTTCCCTTGGGCCATTCTCCTGATACATTTCAATGAACACTTGCTTCTTTATGACAGAGCTTAACTTCCAAGTGAACCTTTGGTCCGGGAGCTAGAGGATAGAATTATCATGACAATGCCTACTGCCTGTTTGTTATGTGATTGCTGTTAGTAAGCTCCTTTGCTAATGGAAATACCACACGGATTTTACAGCTAGGCATTGTGGCTTGTTGATTTGGATCTTTAATCTTAACTCGTCCCAACATCTCCCTCCCTGTTCCTGTTGCCACCATGTAGGCGATTCCCTTGCCTAAATTAGGAAGTGGTTAAAAAAAACCCAAACAACAAACAAACACTAAAGATTTTGATCAGTTCATTTTTAAACATCAGTTAGCACTCAAGTAATGGGGATTTAACACTTAAAATTGTGTAATGGTTGTATTTTCACTGCACATATTGCCCAGGTACTTTTTTGGTCGATAAGATAATGGATCTTTCCATTCAAGAAGATATTGAGGTCCCTTCCAACCTAAACCATTCTATGATATTAAAAAACTTGGAGGGGGAGTAATAGGAAGTTACTATGAAGTTGGTGGGAAAGTTCCTGAGAAAACGCTGCTTTTTAGTCAGTGGCTTTTTAGGATGACAGCTGAAGAATCAAGGTACTAAGACAGAAAACAGAATTGAACATAACATGACTGCAGAGACAGCCTCCAGGACTACAAAATGTTCTGTAGCTTTGCTTGAACAGCTCGGAAAGGCCCTTTGATCATGGTCAGCTGAAGAGACTAGGATCAAAGTCACAGAATTCTCAGAGTTGGAAGGGACCTCATGGATCATCTAGGTCCAACCCTCTTGCCATGGGCAGGGACACTTTCTACTAGATCAGATTGCACAGAGCCACATCCAGCTTGGTCTTAAGAACTTCCAAGGACGGGAATTCTACCACCTCTTTGGGCAAAATGTTCCAGTGTCTCACCACCCTTGTGGTGAGGAACTTCCTCCTAATGTCTAATCTAAATCTACCCTCCTCTAGCTTAGATCCATTCCCCCTAGTCCTGTCACTACCTGACACTTCAAAAAGCCCCTCCCCAGCTTTCCTGTAGCCCCCTTCAGATACTGGAAAGCCACAATAAGGGCTCCTCAGAGCCTTCTCTTCTCCAAACTGAACAACCCCAACTCTCTCAGTCTGTCCTCACAGCAGAGGAGCTCCGGCCCTCTATCCTCCTGGGCACATTCAATCATATCCATATTAAAAAAACAAATATTTTTTTTAATTCCTGGGTTATTCAGAATGTACCATGCAAGTGTCAGTTTTTGGGGGTGGTATATTTAGAGAAACACCTTTTTTTTTTCTTTGTGGATCAAGTAACCAAAAAGAAATCCTTTACATTTGTACATCAGAGTTTGCAGAAGTATTCAGCATCAATTTATTTTATTCTTGTCCCACATTCAGTTCAGTTGAATGGTTTAGCAGGATGCTTATGCAAACTTCTTGCACTTAAAGCAGCCTTATCTAGGAATAACAAAATCTTCAGACCCTAAGGAATGTTGCTGGAGTTTGACTACCCTGAATCCATGGATAGTCAAACAACGTGATTTAAGAAGTGTTTCCAGGATGGACCTTTCCAAAGCAATGTTTACAGTTGCTTTGACACAACAAGTTAAGTGCTTCAGTTCAAGCAGAAGCATTGTTAGCTTTCAACCCTGCAGAAAAGGACTGGGGTGTACTGGTGGACATGAGCCAACAATGCAATAGAGACTTGCATCCCAGAAGCTCAATTACATCCTGGACTCCATCAAAAGTGGCATGGCCAGGAGAATGAGAGAGGTGATTTTGTCGGTCTGCTCTTTTGTCAGTCTGCTCTGGTGAGACCTCACCTGGAGTCCAGCTCTGCAGCCCCCAACACAAGAGAGATGTGGACCTGCTGGAGTGGGTCCAGAGAAGAGCCACAAAGGTGATCAGGGGGCTAGGGCACCTCCCCTAAGAAGACAGGCTGAAAGAATTTGAGCTGTTCAGCCTGGACAAGAGAAGGTTCTAGGGAGACCTTAGAGCTGTATTTCAATATGTGAAGGGGACCAACAGGGAGGCTGGGGAGGGGCTGTTTAGAAGGGCTTGGAGTGATAGGATGAGGGCCAATAGTTTGAAACTGGAGCGAGGCAGATTTATGGTAGACATCAGGATGAAGTTCTTTACAGTGAGAGTGGTGAAATACAGGCTGCCCAGGGATGTGGTTGAGGCCCTGTCCCTGGAGACATTGAAGGTCAACCTTGATGTGGCCCTGAGCAAGCTGATCTAGTTGGTGCTGTCCCTGCTGACTGCAGGGGAGTTGGGCAAGATGACCTTTGAGGATGCCTTCCAAGCTGATGCATTCTGCGACTGACAATGCAGGAAGAGCAGCTGATCCACACACACTCCACACCTAGTTCTGTGTTCCCTCTATGTAATCTGTGTAGGCTCCATAATGAAATGTCTCACGTATAGGACCTGGGAGTTTTCGCTTGTGTGGGTTTTCATATAGAGAAGCACCATTTGTCCACACATGCCACTGGAAAGAGAACTTCTGAGTGGTTGTGTGCTGAAATCTGATGTGCATCTCTGCCTCTCCTCTTCCAACTCTTTGATTGCCAGGTTTTGTGATTGTGTGAGGGTTAACACAAAAGTTGCCCCTTGTGTGGTAGTTGCTTTAAAGAAAATATATTTGGTTGAGTTATTAAAATGCTAATTAGGGCAAACAAAGAGAAGAAGCTTGCTTAAGAGTAGCACAGATGATTGCTTTTTAGGGTGGTCTTTTCTACCAGTCTGATTTCAGTCTGCCTGTGAACAGAAAGAAAATGGGGAAAAAAAAAAACAACAGAGAATGGATGCAGCTTTAAAAAGGATTGGTAGCAGCTGCTTCCCAAAGGTAAATGCCTGGATTTCTGTCAATAACTGCTTTCTGGGGCCTCTTTCCTCCCTTATGAAGGCAGACAGAATATGGAATGTTGAGGCTTTGGAAAGCTGGCTGTTAATTAATTAACCTTACTGCTTCTCAAAAACACATAAGTAAGATAAACTGTAGTGAAAAACCTGAGACAGTTACCCTCCTAGCAGAGTTAATTTGACAGACGTTCAAGAAACCATCAAATGGTTTGGCGTGCATGGCATTAGAAGGCTTACAGACAATAGTTCACCAAGATACAGAGCTGGGCTTTTATGGCAGCATCTGAGTCAATTCAAATGTAGAATGTTTTGAAACCCCAAAGAAGCCAAACTGCATTGCTTCACCCTCCTTTGAAAATACAGCTGTTACCTGAAGAGTGTGTAGCCGCTGTGAGATATGAAGTTGTTTATTTCTTTGAGATTCAGTTTGGCTGTGATCCCTTCCAACACTTCGCTGGAGAACCTTCACAACCAGTGGGACTGTGAGCTGCTTGGTGCTCAACATGCCTTTCTCAGCCCAGGCAGTACTGCTTGGCTGCTGAACCAGCCTCTCCCTTTCTTTTAGGAATTAAAAACTAGAGAGGATCAGATGTCTGATAACTGACTGGAGAGTTAGGCTGGTAATTAGGATAAGACACTGAATCTGAACCACAGCTCAAGGAGGAGACCTCATTAATGTTTATAAATATGTAAAGGGCAAGTGCCAAAAGGATGGAGCCAGGCTCTGCTTGGTGATGCCCAACACCATGACAAGGGGCAGGACAAGGTGGAGGTTGAGGCATAGGAAGTTCCATGGAAACATGAGGAATTTTTTTTCACAGTGAAGGTGGAAAAACACTTGAACAGACTGCCCGGGGATGCTGTGGAGTCTTCCTCTCTGGAGATATTTAAGACCTGCCTGAATATGTTCCTGTGTGGTCTGGTATAGGTGATCCTGCTCTGGCAGGGGAGCTAGACTAGATTTTGAGGTTTCTTCCAATCCCTAACCTTCTGTGATTCTGTGAACTTTAGGTGAAATCAGAGGCAGAGGTTGTATGCTAGACCTTCTCACATAATCACAGAATAGGGTAGGAGGGGCCCCCTGGGATCATCTACTACAACTCCCCTGCTAAAATGTTCTCACCCACAGCAGGTTGCACAGGAATGTACCTAGGTGGGTTTTAAGTCTTCAGAGGAGACTCCACAATCCCTCTGGGTAGCCTGCTGCAAGGCTTCAGCAACCTCACAGCAAAGAATTTTTTCCTTATATTTAGGTAGAATCTCCTGTGTTCCAGTTTGTGCCCTTTGCCACATGTCCTGTCACTGGGCATCACTGAAAAGAGTCCAGCTCCATCCTCTTGCCCCCACTCTTTGGCTATTGATCAGCGTTGAGAAGATCCTTTCTCAGTCTGCTCTTCTCCAGGCTAAACAACCCCAAGTGTCTCAGGCTTTTATCCTCACAGAGATGATCCAGGCCCCTCAGCATCTCTGTAGCCTCTGCTGCTCTCCAAGTAGTTGCCTGTCTCTCTTGAACTGGACAGCCAAGAACTGGACTCAGTACTCCAAATGCAGCCTCAATAGGACAGAGTAGAGGGAGAAGAGAACTTCCCTCTACCTGCTGGCAGTAAGTGACAGCCGCTTGTTTGGAGGTATCTTGGCTGTCCTTTGTCACCATGATGAGCAAAACTTCCAGATGCTGAAACAAGGCCAACTTTGAAAGGAAAGACCTCTTAAGGTTACTGAGTTACCGAAACAGAAATGTCTGCTCAAACAAGGCTGACATTCTGATGCGATCACACAGCACAGTAGTTGGTGAAGAGCTACTCATCTTCACACAGTCAAATGCCCTGGTCATTGGGAGCTTCATTCACTGTCATCTGCTGCACTGGTGACAGGTCTGCTCTCAGGCAGCTGCATGTTTATGGAATAACATCGTTCAGCTGGTCTATGACATGTTTGAAACTTGTCCTGCTAGAAGCCAACCAGAAGATTAATAATGCCACCTGAATTTTGTCATTGTCATCACTGGGTAATTATTAGAGCAGAAATTAATGTCTGAGCTTGCCTTGCTGTAGTTTGTTTGGGGACAAGTTTCCTAAGGCTTATACAAATTTGTGGGTTGAACTTTAGTCTTTGGCTCCTATTCCACAAGAAGATCTGTAAGCTGAAGTGGGCAACATGGGCACAGCATGCTGTCTGTAGCTAAGGACAGTATGAACAGACTCTATTGCACTCCTCTTGGGCTAAGTCTTGGTGTGCCAGAAAACTGGTGGAGCCTCAGCATCCACTCCTCTGCTGCTCCTGCTGAATTCCCCTTCTGGGGCTTTCTTCTGGCATGGGCACAGCCTGGGGACAACTTAGCTCCAGTCAGAGGGAGGTGTGAAGAGTATGGGGAACTCCTTTGCTGTGTGCTGGGAATGAGACTTTGAATGTTTTGATCTTTGTGTCACTGAATGTATGCAGCTTTTGAGAAAATCTAGAGTGGGAACTGAGGCTGCTGTCTGGAAGAGTGATGTGGAGCTCTCCTATGCCCACAAGAAAAGAAGGGAAAACCTTTACTATTAGAAAAACAGTGAGTGACACCAAGCCCTCACCAAAGGTTCTCTTATCCCATCCCTCTCTTCCTCACCCGATGTGCCAGGGACCACAGTGCAGTCCAGGCTAAACAACCTTTGTATTGTCATCCCCAGGGTAAATATGTAGAGTCTCAAGTGTTTGCAGTATGTTCCAAGTTAGTCCACTTCTGCTGCCTGCCTAGATTCCTGCTCTTACTGTAAGGGGCAATGAGTGGAATCTGAGGCATAGGAAGTTTCATTTAAACCTGAGGAGGAATTTTTTCACTGTGAGGGTGACAGAACACTGGAAGACCCTCCTGGATGTGTTCCTGTATGATCTGGTATAGGTGATCCTGCTCTGGCAGGGGGGTTGGACTGGATGAGCTTTCGAGGTCCCTTCCATGATTCTGTTCTGTGACATTCCATGACATTCCATGACATTCCATGATTCTGTTCTACGATTCTATGAAGACTTAGAGACATGCCTGACATTGATGGTGGTGGCCAAGGCAGTCTGTCAGTGCAGTGATGCTTTTCAAACTTCTGCTCTTCCATTTCACTTCAAGTGTCTTATGATGGAGCTTCTGCCAGTCCCATAGGGAATTGTTTTGTAGTCTCATGTACTTGAGGATCACAGAATGCTATGTGATTATTCAGTTCAAATTATTCTTTATTTTCCTTCCTTCATTCTTTTATCTGTCTTAGCTTGTTAACATTTCTGTCCTTTTCAGACCTTCATCCCTACAATCACCCACACCATGGTTGGTTTTGTGGTCGTCTTCTGTGCACATTGCTTCTTTTCAGGTCATTTAGAAGTGTACTGGGCTTATAGATGGCACAAATAACTTAGTTGAGAAGTATGTACTTGGTGTGACATGCTGTGATAAGGTTTGTTCCCACCACTTAACATGTAATTTGCAGCAAAGCTGTAAAACAGTAAAATAGGAATTGATGGAAGATTATATGCACATGGAAGGGGTTTGCTCCACAGGCTTTACCTAACCTGTGAGTTTTTGGGTTTTGCAGATCTGCTGGAGAAGTCTCGTGTTGTTAAGCAGCCAAGAGGTGAAAGGAACTTTCATATTTTCTATCAGATACTGTCTGGTGCATCAGAAGACTTCCTCTGTAAGTGTTGCTCTTGTGCCATTCTTGGTTATGAGTTGTCTTGCTTGTTAATGTGCTGTTCTGTGCATGCCACTTTCTTGTGGGAAATGTGATACTGACCCAGTTTTCATATTATTAGTGGTAGTGGCAATGCTAATACCTGACATAAATGCATGGATTGGTATTATCCCAGCATAAGGACATCTAAGTGCTTGAGAAAGCCCAGAGGAGGCCACAAAAATGACCAGAGGGCTGGAGCATCTCCCCTATGGGGACAGGCTGAGAGAATTGTTTGGCCTGGAGAAGAGAAGGCTCTGGGGAGACCTTAGAGCAGCCTTCCAGGACCAGAAGGGGCCTAGGAGAAAGCCAGGGAGGGACTTTTTACGAGTCCTTGTAGCGATAGGGTGAGAGGGAATGGATTGAAGCTTGAGGAGGGTGGATTTAGACTGGAGATTAGACAGAAATTATTTGCAGTGAGGTAGTGAGACACTGGAACAGGTTGCCCAGGGAGGATGGTTGTGGATGCCACCTTCTTGGCAGTGTTCAAGGCCAGGCTGGATGAGGCCTTGAGCAACCTGGTCTAGTGGAAGGTGTCCCTGCCCAAGGCAGGGGATTGGAACTAGACAACCTTGAGAATCCCTTCCAACCCAAACCATTCAATGAATCTATGAATTATCCAGATATCTGAGCCAGAATTTGCTTTGCAAAGAGGCAAGCCTGTTCTTATTGAAAAGGTTTGGAATTAAAATCCTGCTACTACCAACAATTCTTTAAAATACTGGTTCTGAGGTGTAAGAGCTAACAACAACGACAACACTGTTATTAGTGATCTTTTGCTTTGGTTTATAGGCAAGCTCAAACTTGAGCGGGACTTCAGCAGATACAATTACCTGGGCCTGGATTCTGCCACAGTGAATGGAGTGGATGATGCTGCAAACTTCAGAACAGTCAGGGTAAGAAAGTAATGTGGTTGGGAGCAAGCCCCAAAGGGAACTACTGGAGAGAGCTCAATGGAGAGCTTTGAGAAGGTTAAGGAGCTGGAGCATCTCTCTTATGAGGAAAGACTGAGAGACCTGGGTCTATTTAGTCAGGAGAAGAGAAGACTGAGAGGGGACCCTATCAGTGTCTTCAAATATCTGCAGGGTGGCTGGCAGGAGGCTGCAGCCAGTCTCTCTTCAGTGATATGCAGTGACAGAATGAGAGGCAATGGACATAAGCTCAATCCCAAGTAATTCTCTGTCAGCATGAGAAAAATCTTTTGCTGTGAGGGTGCTGGAGCCCTGGAGCAGACTGCCCAGAGTGGTTGTGGAGTCTCCTTCCCTGGAGATATTACAAACCCACTTGAACACATTCCTGTGTGACCGGCCTCATTTGGCCCTGCTTTGCATGGGGGTTTGACTCAATGATCTCTGAAGGTCTTTTCCAACCCTTAGCATTCTATGAATCTATGACTAGAAAATACAAAGAACCAAATTTCTAGAATATTGTAGCAGGAATACAAAAAAGGGGGAAAGAAGGAAGGGAAAAAAGAAACCCAGAATCCTTGATCAGGTCAAGGAAGTTGTGTAATTGCTTGTGATGGCAATGACTGAGCTTCATGAAGGAGTTAATGCTGACCAATTTGAAAGACAGACAGAGGTGGAATGGTTCTCAAGGTCACAGAATGTCAGGGGCTGGAAGGGACCTTGAAATCTCATCCAGTCCAACCCCCCTGCCAGAGCAGGATCACCTATACCAAATCACACAGGAACACATCCAGGCAGGTTTTGAATATCTCCAGTGAGGGAGAATCCACAACCCACCTTGGTAGCTTATTACAGTGTTCTGTTCTGTCACCCTCACCATGAAAAAGTTCCTCCTCGTACTTAAATGAAACTTCCCATGCCTCAACTTCCACCCATTGCCCCTGTGATTTGCTGTGATGTTTTTGCATCAGGGACAAAGATAATACAGGACCCAGTGTATGCACATTTGGATTCTATAAGTTACTGACTTTTAGAACAGCAGAGTAGGCTGAGAAGACCAAATTGTAAATAAGTGAAGTGGATAAATACAAGAATTGCATTTTTAGAAACCCATTAACTGAACGAATCCTACAAGTGGTCTAGATTTAACATGCCAGCTTGACTACCACACCTTTGTTAACCTGGGTTTTATATTAAACATTATCTTTAACCTGGTTTTAATATTAAAAACAATACTCTCTAAGTGTAGTCACAAAACACAAAAGCGTTCATAAAGCATCTCTTCATTTAGGCTGAATGGTGAAGAAAGGATCGTTTTTTCAGGTATGATCTGTTTAAATGTAGATTCCTTTCACTCATCTTTTCCTCTGTCCCCTTTCCAGAATGCAATGCAGATTGTGGGGTTTATGGATCACGAGACACAGTCTGTTTTTGAGGTGGTGGCAGCCGTCCTGAAATTGGGAAACATTGAATTTAAGCCTGAGTCTCGTGTGAACGGCCTGGATGAAAGTAAAATCAAAGATAAAAATGGTAAGAGGAGATGAGTGATGGAAGGAAAACCACAAATTTGCCTACAGGCAGTGTTAATTTTTGGCATTTCTGTAGACATAGAACATCCTTACAGATGAATGACATGAGATAGTTTCCAAAACTCACTCGTGAGCAAAGAGGAATGGAGTTGAATGCCATTTCAGTCATTCTGAATGAAATTCCAAAGGCAATTCTTTTCTTCCTTTTCTTTTTTTTCCCCATTTTATTAGTTCTTTCTTCTAAGAAGTGTTAAGTGATGCTCTGCATTTCTGTAACTGCTTGGTTATTCTGTGATGGAGGCTTTCTGTTCTTTTGTATACTAGAAATGTAGGATAGATGTCTTGGTTCTAGTTTAAATGTCCCAGAGACCCAAATATAGCTAATAGAACTGATACAATTATAGGATGCCTTCTCCTCTCCCCCTTTTTCTTTTTTGTTTTGGGGGAGGGGGGAAGGAATTAGATGTAGAGAGGTGTGATGGTTTGGGTGTCCCCCGCCCCCCCACACTTTTAGAAATCACCCAGACTAGACTCAGTCGGCTCTGGAAATTTGAATGAAGCTTATATTTACAGCTGGCACAATTTACAAGCAGATATCTACAGTATATACAGTTATAGACAGAAATATACAAGGTAAAAAAGGTAATACAAACACAGTTCCCCTCCCAGAAACCTGAGTCCCCAGGAGGGGCTCTCAACCACCCCTCACCTTCCCTCTACCCCTCTCAACCTTACCCCAGTCCCAAGGAAGAATGGAGGCTCGGCCAAGAGGATTAAGCAAAGGTGAAACAGCCACAAAAGCAAAAAGGAGGGTGAGGTTAGAAAGCAAGATGGAGTCCAGCCAGCAGCCTGAGCTTCTCCCCAGCAGGCAAAGAGAATAGGACAGCCCAGCACGAAGTGCAGAGCAAAGTGACCTTATCTTTTGTTTTGGTTTTCTTCCTTACACATCCCAGCAAGACTGTGAGTGAAGTAGACCTCACCATTGTTTTCATTTCTCAGCCTATCATCTAGTTCTTCTCACCAAAACATTCTAGCTAGCTTCAAACTAGCACAAGAGGAAAAGGTAAAACACACCCCAATAAATAGTCTTACTTCAATTTGGAAGTTGAAAGATAAAACTTTTAAGAATAAATAAAAAGTGTTTGAGGTAGGAGAATCACATAGAGGTATAGTGAAAGAAAAACAACATACAAAATATATATGTACAACCAGATTGATGGCAATGGGTTTGTCCACCTCATGGAAGGATGGCCACGTGGTAAAACAAAATGCAGCAGGAACAAAAGGGTGGTGCTGGCAGGCAAGGAAGCAGGGCAAGAGAAAGAGAAACAGGAGATTTCTCTGTTTTTATAGGGGGCTAGACAGGAAGTGGGAGTGGACTAACCTCTACACCTGGAGTAAGGCTCAGACCCACCCCTGGGGAGTAGTCAGGAAAACCTGGGGACAGGTTCAAGACCACCCCCCAGGAGGGTTAACCCTTTACAATAGAACAGAAAAGATCTTGAAGATCATTGAGTTCAAACATAATCTAACTCTAACAAGCCTGCTGCTAAAGCAAGTCCCTCAGCACCACATCTCTACCTCTTTGAAACAGCTCCAGGGATTGGAGATTTCACCACCTCCCTGGGAAGCCTGTTTCAGTGGTTGAGAACTCTTCCAGTGAGGAAGTTTCTCTAAACCTCCCCTAGTGCACCTTGAAGTGCCTACTGGAGCATCTGTGCCTGTAATGTCAGATTCATTCGGTCCTGGTTTTGCAGCTGACATTGCAAGTTGACTTTGAATGTTCATTTATTTTCATTTGAAACCTTTTACATCATGCAAAGTAGTCTGGGCTAAATAGAAGACAAGTTTCTTCACTAAAAGAACCAGATAGAAAGTGCCTTCAAAACCATTAACTCTGTGTTCCTCCAGCTGTGCTATTTTGAACTTTACATTGCAGTGTAGGGAGGGAGTGAATGTGGGACACTAAAAACCTGCTTTGGGAAAACACTGCACTGCTTAAAAGTGTTGTTTTTTTTTAAGGGAAGAAAAGACAGTGATATGAAAATATTTATTACATTTACCCTATCATTTTCCTGCTAGAACTCAAGGAAATCTGTGAGCTGACAGGTATAGACCAGTCGGTATTGGAAAGAGCTTTCAGCTTCCGGACAGTTGAAGCCAAGCAAGAGAAAGTTTCAACAACACTAAATGTGGCTCAGGTAAAAAGAAATCCTGATTTTTAAAGGAAAGAATCCATTTTAAAAGGCAGTTTATCCATGTGGCTAACCCATAACTGCCGAAGTAAGAAACTACAGCTCATGAGCTGTTCTGAATAAAACATATCACTGGAGTGTTTTTCCTTCAGCAGTTTCCAGCTGTTCAGATACATTTTTGGTGCTTAAATGTGAATTACCTCACAAAAATGAGAGATGGGGGAAAGGCTGCCCAGAATGGCAAAATGAAACAGTTCTGCACAAGACTCATGTTCCAAGTGTTGTGGCAGACTGTTTTCATTTAGAGCAACTGGTGTAATTTCGTGTCAGTTGTACGTCCTGAGCTGCTGGAAAGCTTTTGCTACCAGTGTGAATTTATCTTTCTGTAACGCTGCAGAACCAGCATGGTTGCCACCTGTGTCCCATCAGCTCAGGCTAGCCGGAAGGTCCTTTCCCTAACTGCAGCTGCTCAAATCCCTTTGCTTAGGATTAGGGTGAGGGATGTGAGTCTTTAGAGGATGTCTGGATGAGCAGGATGTCCAAATGCCCTGATTGTGCCTGCTGATGCAGCCGGCCTGAGGTTCAGTGGGCAAGCTCCTGCCACTGCCTTAGTGCCCAGGCACCCCTGCTCCGGCTCCAGTGCCTAAGCTGTTCTCACTCTGTTCATAGCACCTTTAAAGATACATCAGTAATGTGAAAATTTGCTGAGTAGCCCAACATTTATATAGTTTTTCTTCTTTCTTCTGTTTAGGCTTATTATGCTCGTGATGCTTTGGCTAAGAATTTATACAGTCGACTGTTCTCTTGGCTGGTTACCAGGATAAATGAGAGCATTAAGGTATTGTTGGATTGTGCCTGTAAAAAAAAACTTAACAGAAGTCTTTTAAATTCAAGTGAAGAGTAAAACTGTAGTGGGCAGTTTCTTTTCTCCTGCTTATACATGTGGCACAGGAGAATAACTTTATCACAGCTCAGCAAATTGCTGTCAGCTCTGTTTTTAAGCTTACGACACTCTTCACATTGGTTTGTGAATATTGGCACACCATACATTTTGGTACATTTTGGGATACTATAAATTGTAGCACATTTTAATGTACAGAATTTGACAGCCTAACATTGGTTTTCTTGACTGCCATGTATGAAATGTACAGATAAGTGACTCTGTGTTTGATTTTCTTTTAAGGCGCAAACAAAAGTGAGGAAGAAGGTAATGGGGGTGCTAGACATCTATGGCTTTGAAATTTTTGAGGTAAGACCCTTGTAATAAAAAAACATTTAACATGAAAGCTGTTATGAAAGATTAATAGAGTGGTTCATTAATTTGTAATCAGGATAAATGTAATTGGGATCAAGTGTGTCATTCCTAACCAGCAAAACCCACTGGAAAAGTAAGCCAAAGAGAGATGTCATAACAAAAACTGACATGTTTAGCACCATAGCTAAATAAATACATATAATGGTAAATAAATATTCAGCCAGAGGGACCTGGACAGGCTGGAGAGGTGGGATGAGGAGTGGGGTCGGAGTGGCTGGAGAGCAGCCAAACAGAAAGGGATCTGGGGGTGCTAATTGATACCTGCCTGAACATGAGCCAGCAGTGTGCCCAGGTGGCCAAGAGAGCCAATGGCATCCTGGCCTGCATCAGGAATGGTGTGGCCAGCAGGAGCAGGGAGGTCATTCTGCCCCTGTACTCTGCACTGGTTAGACCACACCTTGAGTACTGTGTCCAGTTCTGGGCCNGTTCTTCGCTGAGAGGGTCATTGGCTACTGGAATGGGCTGCCCAGGGAGGTGGTGGAGTTGCCATCCCTGGAGCTGTTCAAGGCAGGATTGGACGTGGCACTTGGTGCCATGGTCTAGCCTTGAGCTCTGAGGTAACGGGTTGGAATTGATGATCTATGAGGTCTCTTCCAACCTTGGTAATACTGTGATACTGTGATCCCATGAGGTTCAATAATGCAAACTGCAAGGTCTGGCACCTAGCTCATGGCAGTCCTATCTATCAATACAGGCTGAGGGATGATGAGATGGAGAGCAGCCCTGCAGAAAAGGGCTTGGGGGTGCTGGTGGATGAGAAGCTGGACATGAGCCAGCAATGGGCACTTGCAGCTTGGGCTGCATCAAAAGAAGTGTGGTCGTGAGGATAAGAGGCAATTCTGTCACTCTGCTTTGGTTAGGCCTCATCTGAAGTAATGTGTCCAGCTCTGGCATCATCTGTGCAGGAAGGACATGGACCTCATGGAGTGGGTCCAGAGGAAGGACATGAAAATGATTAGGGGGAGCTGGAACAGCTCTGCTACAAGAGCAGGCTGAGGGAGCTGGGGCTGTTCAGTCTGGAGAAGAGAAGGCTCTGGGGAGACATAACAGTAGCCTTCAGTACCTGAAGGGACTTACAAGAAACCTGCAGAGGGACTGTTTACAAAGGCCTGCAGTGATAGGACAAAGGGCAATGGTTTGAAAATAGAGAAGAGCAGATTTAAACTGGGTGCTAGTTCTTTTCCACAAGGGTAGTGGAATGATGGAACAGGTCATCCAGGGAGGTAGTTGAGGCTGCATCCCTGGAGATACTCAAGCTGAGGCTTAACAAGGCTCTGGGCAACCTGATCTGGTGAAGGATGTCCCAGCTGACTGCAGCAGGTTTGAACAAGATGACCTTTGGAGATCCCTTCCAACCCAAGCCATTCTACGGGTAAACTAAATATATTTTGGTGTGGCAGACATTCTGTGCACAGTAGAAATTTTGGCAGTGTCACTTCTGACCTGAGATATTTTGTGGCAATTTGAACAAGGTTTGTATCCTACTAAAAAAAAAACAAACCCACAAACCAAAACACACCAAAACCTCCACTTTTTAATATCAAAATTATATTTCATTTCATCTCCATTCACTTATCTGAATCCCACCTGGACATGTTCCATTGTGATCTGGTATAGGTGATCCTGCTCTGGCAGGTGAGTTGGACTGGTTGATCTTTTGAGATCCCTTCCAGCCCCTAACATACTGTGATTCTGTAAAATACTCTGTACTGATTCCTAGCTGATGATCTGTGGCTCACTGCTGTTTGTTTCTGATAGTATTTTCAGACTGGTGGTATTGTGATATAAAAACAATCACAGAGGAGTTTTTAATTGGGTCAGAGAACACTTACATAAACCTTATTCTGACAGTTTAAGACATGTGTAGATCTTGGTTGCAATCTCTATAATGTTTAAACTAGAAACTCAGCTGGGGAGAAAAGTAGAAAGTATGAATTTTTACCCACTTCCTTCTTGAAAATCCAGGGAGTGTAGTTAAACTGTAGAAGATGGGAAGAGAGTAATTACACATGGGAGGGTGGTGTAAGTCTCATTTCAGAAGCATGACATCAAAGTGTGTTTGAATCAAAACAGCTCTGTGAGGAGGAAGAGCTTGCCTCCAGAGTTTATGGAGCGAGATTGTGTTGTTTGCACAAAACAGAAGAGCATGTTTATGAGAATATATTGCAAGTAGTCAGGTGGCTGAATGGAATGCTCAGTGCCAGAGCTCTTCAAAGCTGGTCCTTGGCATTATCTTTTGAATGCTGGACACTGGGAGGGTAGCACCTTTGGGCACGGCTCTTGTTTTTACTAGCTTTTTCATGTTTGATTAAGAGTAAAGGTGCAGGGTGAGGTAAGAGATACTTGCACTAGGACAAGGTTCTTTCTCACATGCTATTTTTGTGTGTGTGTGTGTTTTGTTTGTTTGGTTAATTGGGGTTTTTTTGTTTGTTTTGTTTGGGTAGGAGGTCAACATCTTAGAAGGTCTTAAGTGGTTGAGTTCAGGAGACTTAGTTTTGCAGAAGGAAAATGAAAAAATGAGGCTCTTCTCACTTAACCTTTCATATTGAATTATAGTGCAGCATCCCCTGTTCATGCAAACTCAAAAGCTTTAAAATAGTTGTGTGAGTAGTTACTGTTCACCCCTTTAAATGCTGAGTTGTGGCTCTCCTGGGAAAAGTGAGAAAGGTTTGCCTTGTGACTTGAGGATCAAATTCATCAGTACATGCATACAAGATGGGACTCTTCCTCTCATGAGTTAAGACCTGTGGTGATGATGATTCCACTGCTTTCCTAGGCAGCCTGTCCAATGCTTAACCACTCTTTCAGTGAAAAAGTTTTCCTAATATCCAGCCTAAACCTCCCCCTGCCTCTCCTTTCAGGTAATTGTAGAGAGCAAAAAGATTTCTGAGCCTCTTCTCCATGCTAAAAAAGCCCAATTCCCTCAGCCACTCCTCATAAGTGTTGTGCTTCAGACCCTTTGCCAGCTCTCACCACAATGAGATGCTTTCTTTCATCCATTTTTGAAAGACTGTTTACTGTCCACTATAATTTCTACACTGTTCTGTAATTTAAGATGAAGTTCATTTACAAAGTAACTGGAGGTTTCTTGGAGCTCACCAAAGGAAAGCTACTGGAGCATTGCTAAAGCTAGTACATATTCCTTGGGATTTGGTTTCCACTAATATCTATCAAGCACAAGGCCCATTTTTCAGACAAACCCACAAGCTATCCAAGAAAGCAGATTTAGGGACTTGACTGTCCAAAAATTCAGATTAGGGAATTTAGATCTATTGATAATCCTCAGTCTCTGTGGGTTTGGCAGATGTCAACAGCAAGCTTGGCTTAAACAGTCCACAAAATAGGTTCTGGGAAGCTGTGTTTATTTGTGAGTCCTGCTGCGTGCCCTTTGTGCTCAGCTGCATGCTGGGTCCGAAAGCAAAATGCTGACATTTTGGGTCTCTCTGAGCAAGGACTATGGAGACTAGGATTAGTGTGACAATGCAGCCTACACAATGGGGTTGATTTTGTAATGTTGCTGGAGCTTGAGCAGTGGTTTGAAGCCTGACAGTAATTGCTCCAACTATGCTCATCCACGTTTTGGAGTGGCTGCGTGCACTGTCAGTCTGCAGTCTAGGCTGTGACTGGAGATGGGGTTGGGATGATGGTTGGTGGCACTGGGAATCTAAGAACGAACTTATTTACAGACTTCCTGGGGTAAATTTAGGGCTGATCCCATTTCATTCCATGTTTGATTCTGTATTTTTGAGCAGAAGAGGTTTCCACGTCTCTGCAAAATGTTGGAGTAGGATTTTAGCAGGGGTGAATGAAGTTTATGTAGAAGTAATGAAGACTGCAAAAGGCAGATGACTGAGGACCTGCTTAGGTTTCAATGGAGATGAGCAGAAGAGTCAGTATCTTAGGTCTGGATGTTTAATGTTCTGCTGTGTACACTTGCTGTGTAGAAAAGGTGTGGGGTATGTAAAAATGGATGCCAAGGAGCAAGTGTGAATATTTCATGCTGCCTAGCTTCAGAGAAAAAACCGTCTGCCTGTGCCAGTTGGCTTAAAGGCTTCATTCTGAATTTTCACTGTAGCTGGTCCATGTGATCTGGAGTGCAGTTCTATGAAAGTAAGCCTTGTCTGGCAGCCTTAACTCTTGAAATTTGCCAGGCACTAGGAATACAGCTTGAGAGTGTGAACACTTTCTGCTCAGTCCCTTGGTGGAGTGCTTTGTTCCACAGATTTTCACCTGACAGGCAGTAGAGATGCAAAAGTAAAGGCTGGAGAAAGTGAGGGATAGTTTCCACTTGACTCTCACAGAATCACAGAAACATCCAGTTTGGAAGAGGCCCTCAGGATCACCAAGTCCAACCTATAATCCTACTCTACAGGATTCACTTGAAACCATAGCCCTAAGCACCACACCCAAACCACCCTTAAACACATCCAGGGTTGGTGACTCCACCACCTCTCTGGGCAGCTCATTTCAGTGCCTGACCACTCTCTCCATGAAAACCTTTTTCCTAATGTCCACTCTAAACCTACCCAGTCTTAGCTTGAGGCCATTCCCCCTTGTTCTGCCTCCAACTACCTGTGAGAAGAGACCAGCACCAGCCTTACCACAACGTCCCTTCAGGTGGTTGTAGACAGCAATGCAGTCTCCCCTCAGCCTCCTCTTTTTCAAACTAAACATCTCCAGCTCCTTCAGTCGCTGGGATATCTGCCTATCCAGATTCAGAGATTCCAAACCCATGTGGACATTGTGATTCCAGGCAACCTGCTTCAGGTGACCCTGCTTTAGCAGGTGGATTGGACTGGTTGATCTCCAGGGATCATTTCAAACCCCCAAGCACAAGGTCCTACACCTGGGTCGGGCAGGGCAATCCTAAGCACAAATATAGGCTGGGAAAGGAGTGGCTTGAAAACAGTCTTCAGGAGAAGGATTTAGGGGTGTCAGTTGATGAAAAACCTCAACATGAGCCAGCAATGGTTGCTAGCAGCCTAGAAGGCAGCTGTGTGCTGGGCTGCATCCAAAGGACAAAGAGGGGATTCTGCTGCTCTGCTCTGCTCTTGTGAGACCACACCTGGAGTACTGCATCCAGTTCTGGTGTCCCCAGCATAAGAGGGATATGAAGCTGCTGCAGCTATTCCAGAGGAATATCACAAAGATGATCAGAGGGCTGCAAGAATTGGGGCTGTTCAGTCTGGAGAAGAGAAGGTTCCAAGGAGACCTTAGAGCTGCATTATGTGATGGGGACCTACAGGAAGACTGGGGTGGAACTGTTTAGAAGAGCTGTGAGTGATAGGATGAGGAACAATGGTTTGAAACTCGAGCAGGGCAGATTTAGGTTGGATATCAGGATGAAGTTCTTTACACTAAGAGTGGTGAAATCCTGGAACAGGCTGCCCAGGGATGTGGTAGAGGCCCTGCCCTTGGAGACATTCAAGATCAGACTTGATCTGGCCCTGGGCAGCCTGATCTAGTTGGAAGTGTCCCTGCTGACTGTAGGGGGGTTGGACAAGATGACCTGTGAGGATCCCTTCCAACCCAGTGCAATCTGTGAATCAGTGATTCTTAACAACCTGATCAAGTGCAGCATTGTGGCTCCTCCTGTATATAAACACAACACTGCTGCATAAAGCAGATTTTTTGCAGTGTTCAAACTCTTTTTATTTGTGAATTGCCACCCTGATGCCCGGTGAAGGTTGATAAAGAATAAAGCTGTGTGAGCAGGACACCATTATGTGTGAAATGAAAAACATGGTGAGGTAGGCTTTCATTTTTGTCAGGGATTTTTTCTACGTGTCTGAGGTTATTGTTGTACCTGATAAAATATTGAGAGGGTAAGCTGAGGGTGGTTGCTTGATCTGCATCTGTCTGCATGACATGACTTTAAGCCTATCTCAGGTGACATTCTGTTTTCCAGCACCTTTAATCTGAGAGACTGAGTGCATTTTACTTCCCCAAAGGTTATATTTTGTATTCCACAGTGATTTTGAAGCTACAGTTTGAAATGCTGCTATAAAAATGCAGGGGTTGAAGTGATGCTCTCAACATTAAAGCAGCAGAATTACAGCCTGGAAGAGAAGCTGATACTTTGAGAAATACTGGTCTTAAATATATTTTTTTTCCCTTAAAATTTCCTAGGAATATTTGAAATTATTCCTGATATTTTGGGTCTTACCATGCTGCTTCTGTTTTGGTCAAAACCCTTTTTATTGCTGAGAATGCTGGTCAGTGTAGGGAGCAAGTAGAGTTTGGCTCCTTCCAGCTTGTTCCTCCTGAATGGATTTATTGATGTGTTATCACTGATATTAATTATTCTCTATTCATAGAATGGTTTAGGTTGGAAGACCCCTTAAAGATACCTAGTTCCAACCCCCTGCCTTGGGCAGGGACACCTTCCACTAAACCAGATTGCTCAAGGCGTCATCCAACCTGGCCTTGAACTCCTCCAGGGAGGCGGCACCTACCATCTCCCTGGGCAAGCTGTTCCAGTGTCTCACCACCTTCACTGGAAACAATTTATTTCTAATCTCCAGTCTAAATCTATCTTATATCCATTCCCTCTGTCTTATCACTGCAATACCTTGTAAAAACCCCTCCCAGCTTTCCTGTAGGCCCCTCTCAGGTACCAGAAAGCTGATATTAGGTCTCCCAGGAGTCTTCTTTTCTCCAGGCTGAACAACCTGTCCCCATAGGGGAGTTTTTTCATCCCTCTGATCATCTTTGTGGCCTCCTCTAGACCTGCTCCAGCAGTTCCATGTCCCTCTTATGCTGGGGCCACTAAAACTGGACAAAGTACTGCAGGTCTCAAGAGAGTGACAGTCACCTCTCTCATCCTGGTGGTCACACTTCTTTGGATGTGACCTTCTTAAAAACAACATCAGGAGTCCTTTGGATCCCTTCTAGTTCTGTTAAAGGAGTTTCTAGGAGCCTTCATGAAAATATTTGGGGGCAGTTAGTTTGTGAGCATTCATCTACACTTTGTGAAGACCTCACATCATTAAAAGTGGTAGAAATACAATAAAGGAGAAGAAATTCACCATCTCTGTTGCCTTCTTCAGATTTGCCCAGAGATAAACACTCTAGCTGTTTTTCCATGGATGAGTCTTAAAATCTGTGAAAGGAAATGGCCTTTTCTATATAATTTTCTGAATATCTTCTGGGCTGTTCAGAATTTTAGTATTTAAGTTTCAAATACTTTCTTTGCTATAATTAACTGCTAGCCTTTTGCTCTGGATTATACATAAAGATCAAAATTGCTGCTGCTCTTCCATCACTCTTTTCTTGGAGTAGGAGTTTTCAATGGCTTGGCAATGGCAAATAGAATTCTATAGGCTTCAAATGAGAGAATGGTGAAGAACTCTGTGGATTTGGGGTTGCCTTTCCTTGGAAATCAGGAAAGCATCTAGCAGTTACTTTAATGTATTATTAATGACCTTTATTTAGATGATTTGTAGTCCAGTTTCCAGCCTCTTGAAGGTGGAGAGTCGATCATATGTGAGCCGAAAGTCTTGCAGCAATGAGAATAATATGGGTTTCTGGAGAAACAACCTTTCTGCATTAGGTGGCATGTGCTAGGCAGAAGAATGCACACTGTGTTAATTTACCCTTCCTTTTTGTCAAGGTGATGTGTCAGTTGGAGAGTCCTTTTGCTTCAGACTCAATATATCTAAAGTGATACATATATAGATAGATATATAAAGTGATATAAGCCTGCATGTGTCAAATAAACTTGGATTCATTCATCTCTCTTCCCTTCTCCATTCTTCTCTCCCTTTACTGAGAGCTGTCTACCAAAGGTTATGTAGATGAGGATATTTGGAGACAAAAGATATACAGTGTTTTCATTTTGTGATGCTTTCTGATGTGCTTCATTCCCTTGGTTTATTTGATAAGCTTTGGGTAGCTGCTAAAGGCACACATATCTGCAAGGAGATAATTAAACCATTTAGGTAGCAATTCAGATTTTCAGTGAGATAGACATATAAGTCTGTTCAGAAGACTGGTCTACTTGGTGTGCTAAATAAATGCTAACAGAGAAATGACTTCCAGAACAACACCGAATGTGAGTACTGACTGCAGTTTCTGTCATTTCTCTTTGCCACAGAATGCAGTAAGTATGACTCGTTTGCAGTGCTGGGGTTTGATGCATGCCCAGTCTGAACTTTCTTATCTAAAGCTATGCAAGTTTTGCAGCCTCTGATTGGTAATTGCAGTTGGTGTGAGGGGCCGAGTCTGATGTGGCTGAGAAAGTTTGGTGATTGGCTATGGTTATAATTTTGCTTTACCTAAAACTAAAATGATGCTATTAATCTGTGCTGCCTCAAGATTGTCTAATCTGCTTGTGTGTTCTTAATCTCACTGAGCAACCAGAGCCTTAATTGAAACATGTAAATTATTATCTTTTTGGTGACTAAGTTGCCCTTAGTCATAAAAATTTGCTCACCATAACTTGAGCTTCACAGGGATTGTAGAGCAGACTTATTTGACAGTAGAAAAAGACACAGTGGTTTATTCTGCAGATTTTCAGGCTTACTAAATAATCAAAGTGCCCTCCATGACTCACTGTTCAGAAAAAAGGGGAGAAAAAAAGGAATGGGAGAGAGGGAACTCCAGAACCCTAAAACCAAGAACGGAAGTCCAGCAGCGAATCTCCAAAGTGACTCATGATTGCAGTTATTTCAGCAGATGGAATTCCTACAGTTTTAATGACTCTTTTTCAGAGACTGCCACAATCCATTGGGTGCTGTTGTTCCCTTTATTCTTTTATTTTTTTTGAACTGGTTCTCGGAGTGGACCTCTGGCCTCCAAACTGCTCTCAGAGAATTACAGGATTACAGGATGGTGGAAATTGGAAGGGACCTGTGGAGACCATCTAGTCCAACCCTCCTGCCAGAGCAGGTTCCCCTAGAACAGGTTGCACAGGACCGCATCCAGGCAGGTTTGGAATGACTCCAGAGATAGAGATTCCAGCACCTCTCTGGGTAGACTGTTCCAGTGCTCTATAACCCTCAAAGTAAAGAGGTTCCTCTTCAGGCTTAGATGGAACTTCCTATGTTCAATTTTGTGCCCATTACCTCTTGTCCTGTCATTGGGCACCGCTGGAAAAGCCTGGCCCCATCCATCTGACACCCATCCTTTAAGTATTTATAAGCATTGATGAGATATCCCCTCTTCAGTCTTCTCTAGGCTAAAAAGCCCCAAGTGGCTTAGCCTTTCTTCCTAAGAGAGATGTTCCAGCCCCTAATTGTCTTTGTAGCCCTTTGCTGTACTTTCTCAAGCAGTTCCCTATCCTCCTTTAAGTGGGGAGTCCAGAACTGAACCCAGTACTCTAGATGAGGCCTCACCATGATAAAGTAGAGGAGAACCACTCATTTAAGTTATCAGAGATGTAGTGGTGAACCACAGCTTTTGTGCTGCAGTCCTTACCCTGATGATGTTAGCAGGAAAACATCAGTTGAGCTGAGTATGTGAGGGCTTTACCTGTGATACCTAGGGGCTTGCCACAGCTGTCATTCCTGATGCTGACATGTGTCCCTCTGGAATGTACTGCTGGCACCTCACAGTTCTGCCGCAGTTCTGCTGTGGAGCTGTGATGGAGCAGAGTGCTGAGTCTGCACTCACTCAGCAGCCTTCCTGCTGCCCTCCCCTCCTCTAGGAACTGCTTCCTTTCCCAGTCCCTTCCAGGAAAGGTCACACACAGTTTTATAGGAATTAGCCTTTTGGGGGCTTTTCTGGATGATAAAGTTCTAACTTCCATCATTTCAGAAGGCAATTACATGGGCAGTTTGCTGGCAGGGACAAGGTGAGTTGATGTCTGGAGCCAGATATCTCTTAACCCAGGCTCAGCTGCAACCAGAAGAGCAACCTGGGCTTCGGTCTGTACTGTAACAGGATGCTTCGCTGGCTACTAAGTGGAAAAAAAGCTAATGCTATTGTCACCATTTTATTTACTAGAACCTGCAGCAAATTACATTTTGAATATGGAGACAGATTAGTGTGGGCAAAACTTCAGTGGCTTATTCCCTGATCACGCAAATACCCTTATGACTTGTCCCAGAGAATGGATAGAGGCGTCATGACAATAACCTATGGAGTTTTTGTCCTTCCCAATGGAGAAAGCCTTAGGGAAGGATTTGATCTCAAATTTCCAGACTAATCCCAACCTCAATGAAATCCTGCTCCAGCAGCACAAGACTGGAAGGAGCAGTTACTGAAACAGCTCCTTGATGTGCAGCTGCTGCAGTAACTTGCTCCAGTTGAGTTGCAGAGTGTTTACACAACAGCAAATGTTTTATCTGACAGGACAACAGCTTTGAGCAATTCATTATCAACTACTGTAATGAGAAGCTGCAGCAGATCTTCATTGAACTTACCCTCAAAGAAGAGCAGGAAGAATACATCCGAGAGGTAATAGTTCAATAGGTCTTCCCTTATCCCTCCTCTTTCCCTTGTCCCAGTAAAGAAACCCAGACATGCATGCTGGAACCTTGAAAAGATAACAGAGTCACTTTTTGACCACAAGCCTAGCATGGAGCATGTTTGTGTAGAGCTGCATGGTAGTTGCATTAAGCAAAAAAACAGTTGGTTTTGGATTTGTTTCACATTATGAATTCTCCAGGTAAAAAACAGTCCTGACCTTCCTTCATTGGCAGCAAGGACTGACAGTTCTGAACAAAAGCTAATTAATTTCTTAGAAGACTACTTAATAGCCCTTTCTGGTGCTAGTGCCATTACCCTGCAGCCTGTGTTTTGGACTAGGCAGTGGCGTCTGGGATCCACTCCAGCAGCAGCCACAGCTAATCCTGTTTCAAAAGGGTATCGGGTGGGTGAAACAAAAGCATGCAAGATGAAGGGCACTCCAAACAGATTTTTACCTCTAGTGTATTTTTCAGTTAAGTACTGTGAGGAGCTGTGTGAGCTTTAGGAGGTTTTTATTTTGAGCCCAGGCTCTGGTGTTTGATGTTGAGTGAACATCAAGTTTTAATCAGTCTCAGCAGCACAGGAGCTCACACAAAACATCACCTCACAACTCCAGAAGCTGGCATAGTGTCTGTGCTCAAACCGGACCATACCATTTTGCTGTAGAAACATTTCAAATAAAGCTCCTGCTTTATAATCCTTGGGATAATAGGAAGTTTGGGCATGTCTTTGCTCTGTCTGCATTCAGTGGTGAAACCCTTAAAATGTGATTACTGCAATTTGGTTCTTGACTGATCCTTCAAATGCTCTGGGAAAAAAGTAAACTGCAAGAATGCAAATTAAGAGTGAGATTAAGATTCCTTTTTCCAGTCCTTTGCCCTAGTAGTGTCACCTGCTGATGAACTGCCATCTCAGCCTGGAAATTTTGTATTTGAAAAAATTAGGAGTATCTGGATAACAGCCAGACTCTGGATTTTTCAGATGGTCTCATCTAAATTTAGCCCTCTTGCTTCCTCCCATTAAAAAAACCCTAAAAATCAACCAACCAACCAAAACCCAACAAACTCCAACAGCTAAGAGCTTAGAAATGTTGCTCTCGGATGCTTGCAGTGAGCTGGGCTGATGTCCTTGTGTCCAGTGGGAGCATGGGCAGAGGGGTGCTGGGGCAGGCGGTGGAGTGAGGGGACTGGCAAGGGGCCAGGGGAGTGCATGGGAAGCTGACACGGGTTGGGGAAAGGAATGGAGAGCAGGTTTGGCAGCAGCTCAAGTACAGGCCCTTTGTGCAGACAGTGTTAGCTGTGGCTGGTTGTGTTTCTTCCTTAATGGATACAATGTTGGTAAGCAGATAGAACGAAATTTGAAAACAACCTCTTAGTTAACTGGGCTTTAATTCAAATTGCCTAGAGGAAAACCTCCCTGGATTGTTCTCCTGTTCATACATTCATTTTTTTTTCTTCTTACAGGGGATTGAGTGGACTCATATTGAATACTTCAACAACGCTATCATTTGTGACCTAATAGAAAATGTAAGTTACGTGCAAGAATCTCTCTGAATAATTTTGTAACGCCTGGATAGAATTCAGGCTGTAAAGCCTGTGCACATCCTCACAGACTCTGACTACATAGAACAAGTCACTCATTGTGTTACTCACCTCATCTTGTGTGGAAAATTTTATTTCACCAAAAAATGTATTTTTATATGTTACTTTGTTAGAAACATTCAGCAGCATCTAGACAAAACCCCTCCAAGCAACTGCTGAATGTTTCCACTCGGTGGTGTTTTCAAGAGCAGATATCAGATGCTGTGTTCTGGGTAACGTTTCTTTCTATGTGGAAGCTAGAAAACTCACTGCCCTGTTACCACATGCTTTAGGTACAGGAAGTACTGGTACACACTGGCACAGATTGCCCAGAGAGGTGGCAGATGCCCCATCCCTGGAAACATTCAAGGTCTGGTTGAATGGGGCTCTGACCAACCTGTTCTAGTTGAGGATATGCCTCCTGAGGGGGAGCTAGACTAGTTGACCTTTAAAAGTTCCTTCTAGCCTAAAGCATTCTGTGATTAATAAGAAGGGTTCTTGGGGACTTAGTGCAGCAAGAAAAATCAAGTTCCTTAACAGTTGGGGGTAAAATTGTTTTAGTCATCTCTGTAAATTGTATAGTGGTTTTATCCATAAAAGAACTAATGGCAATTGAGTTCTGCAGTCTGGGTAAATGACACACAATTCCAGGGTGAAATTCAAGATACACATTTCTGAAGCAGTCTTTTAAAAATGCAGATATTGAAAATCTGTTGGAAATGGGGATGAAGAGAAGAGCCAGCCATTAAGATGGCTTGGACAACCTTAGTCTGGGTAGCAGAAGCTAAATAGGAGGGAGTGAATGGCTTCCTCTTACATCTTGATGAAAATGTGGTGGAAAGAAACAGTAAAGCTCTTGTCTTTGTGCTTCAGAACCAAACTGGAATCCTGGCCATGCTAGATGAAGAATGCCTGAGACCAGGAACTGTTACTGATGACACCTTCTTAGAAAAACTGAACCAAGTTTGCGCCACTCACCAGCATTTTGAGAGCAGGATGAGCAAGTGCTCCCGGTTCCTCAATGACACCACCTTGCCTCACAGCTGCTTCAGGATTCAACATTATGCTGGCAAGGTACCTGGTGAAGCAGGAGTAGGTGCTGTTTGAAAAGGGTTGCACTGGTATGAAGCTTAGGCTGGTAATACCTGGACAGGCTGGATGGGTGGGCAGAGGCCAGTGGGATGAAATTTAACAAGGCCAAGTGCAGGGTTCTGCACTTTGGCCACAACAACCCCAAGCAACGCTACAGGCTGGGGACAGAGTGGCTGGAGAGCAGCCAGGGGGAAAGGGACCTGGGGGTACTGGTGGATAGTAGGCTGAAGATGAGCCAGCAGTGTGCCCA
>WAAF01019243.1:45770-108970 GCA_013400475.1 Tricholaema leucomelas
AGGGAAGTATAGGCTGGATGTTAGGAGGAAGTTCTTGCCAGAGAGAGTGATTGGCATTGGAATGGGCTGCCCAGGGAGGTGGTGGAGTCACCGTCCCTGGGGGTGTTCAGGAGAAGACTGGATGAGGCACTTAGTGCCATGGTCTAGTTGACTGGATAGGGCTGTGTGCTAGGTTGGACTGGATGATCTTGGAGGTCTCTTCCAACCTGATTGATTCCGTTCTATTCTATTCTATTCTTTCTATTCTATTCTAATATGGGGAGGCTCTTCCATTAAATGGCATTGCAGTAACAGAGGAGAATTGCTTGAGTAATGAGACTTTGTGGTTGAGACCAATGGTGTTCTGGGGTGCATGGAGTGTGACCATCAGGTCAAGGGAAGTTCTCCTCCCCCTCTGCTTTGCCCTACTGAGGCCATATCTGGAATACTGTGTCCAGTTCTGAGCTCCCCAGTTCAAGAGAGACAGAAAACTACCAGAGACAGCCCAACAGAGAAACGTGGAGATTCTGACGGGACTGGAGCTTTTCTTTTGCAAGGAGAGACTGAGAGACTAGGAGCTCTTTATCCTGGAAAAAAGCAGACTGAGAAGGGATCTTCTCAATGCATATAAATATCTAAAGGGCAGGAGCCATGAGGATGGAGACAGGCTCTTTTTAGTGGTGTCCAGTGACAGGACAAGGGGCACTGGGTACAACCTAGAGCACAGGAGGTTTCACCTGAACTTAAGGAAAAACTTCTCTGTTTTGAAGTTGCTGGAGCCCTGGGACCAGGCTGCCCACACCTGGAGATGTTCCCATGCAACCTGATCTAAGTCTATCTGTGTTAGCAGGGGCATTGGACTAGATGATCCCTAGACATCCTTCCCTCCTGTGCTTAAGGCTAAGATCTGTAATTTGGGCTGGAAAGTTTTCAGGGATCATGCTGCTCCAGCTGAAGTCAAGGGCAGTTCTCCTTTCATCAAAGGAGAAAGATGTCCCACATGCTTTGGTGGTCAACTGCTCATCCTGCTGTGTCTCTGGAAATAAAACCTCGTTTGGAATGACAAAAATTCACACACACATTTGAAGGCAAGATGTTTTGGAAGACATGTTCTTTGTCACTGAGTGAGCTGAAGTCCTTAGTCGCATTGATGAGAAAGTGGAGTTTCGGTACGTTATGACAAACTGAGGTTATTTTCACAGTCTGTGTGTTTAAACAGATGGAAGAGAAAGATACACAATAATGCTTGCAAATGTATTTGATTTTTGCAGTGTAAGCAGAATGAATAAATAGAAGCCACAAAGCTTTTGATGTGCAATTCAGCATGACTTTTTGTTAATGAAAATCAAAATAGTGGATTTTGTAACAAGAAGACCATTTCTTTATAGAAGAAATGCAAAAGTAAATGCAAGAGTTGAAAGTGTACCTCATGTTTCAACCCGCTGAACAGTTGACTTCACAAAGAGTATTTGGAAGATGTTTCATTTGCCCACCACTATTTAATGCTTCTCTAGTTTTTAACTTTCTCTTTGTATTACCTTTTTGAAGAGTTCAATCATTTCCTCATTCAAAATAGCCATGGAAATATCATACTTTCAGCCTTGGAGGTAGCCAGTTTTTACCTTTATCATGGATTTGCCAAGGGGATTTTGTAATGGTGATTCTGCTCCTCTGCCTTGCTTCTGTGAGACCCCACCTGCAGTACTGTGTCCAGTTCTGGGATGCCCAGGATAAGAAGGACATGTAACTGCTGGAGTAAGTCCATATGAGGACCACAAAGATGGTCAGAGGGCTGGAGAACCTCCCCTGTGGAGACAGGCTGAGAGAGTTGGAACTGTTCAGCCTGAAGAAGGCTCTGGGGAGACCTTAGAGCAGCCTTTCAGTACCTGAAGGGGGCCTACAAGAAAGCCAGAGAGGGACTTTTTACAAGGGCTTGGGGAAAGCTTGAGGAGAGCAGATTGAGACCAGGTATTAGGAAGAAATTCTTCACACTGAGAGTGGTGAGACACTGGAACAGGCTGCCCAGGGAGATGGTGGATGCCCTCTCCCTGGAGGTATTCAAGGTCAGGTTGGATGAGGCCTTGAGTAAGCTGCACCAGTGGGAGGTGTCCCTGTCTATGGCAGGGGATTTGGAACCATATGATCTTCAAGGTCCCTACTGACTTAAACCATTGTATGAATCTATGAATATAATCTGTTGGGAATTAATACTTAAATGTCTGTTTCTTTGGTTGTCAGAATTCAAAATGAGCTGAAAATACCCTAGAACTTGAAGGAGGACTGTAAACTGATGATGTCTTAGCAGGCAGTGAGAGGCTTGCATTGTTATTGGCTTTCACTTATCCATCAGATCAGCCAGTGAATTTTTCCTGGTTTAGGAGAAATTCTGTTTTTCCATCCTCAGCTGAGAACATTTTGATCTAGTCACTGGACAACAAAAGTTTGACCCTCTTTTTTATGAAACAGAAGCAAGTCCACATGAACAGCTTTTCCAGTAAGGGTATTTACCACATCTGTCAGGAACAGACACAGGTACTCCAGGAAAAAATGCTGCCAGAGTTGCCAGTCCCTTGCTGTTGTGTAAAATCTGTCTGTCAGTGTTGGTTTGATTCAGTACTGTGTGTACATAGTACATCTCTACACAGAACTGAGGGATCATGAAGCTGCAGAATCTGTATTAGCAGCTGGATGACTTGTCACAATTAATCTAACTGAATTCCCTACCTCCTAAAATTAAAAAACCCAGCAGCAATCAGAGATCTACATCAAGTACCCCTGATGCCTCCTGGCTCTCCAGCTGCAGGTCAGAGCTTTCCATTCACGCTTGCTGTTGTTGGACTGTGTTCCTGGTAAAAACAACAGGCCCCTGAGGACTGCTCAGATCTCTGTTTGCTGCTGTGATATTAAGAGGTGATATTTCCTGTCTTGTTTTAGCTAGGCAAATGGTGTAAGTATCAGCACTTTGAAGGCATAGAGGGCTTTTTGCCCTTGTGATTCAAAAGAGAGGGAGAAAACTTTCACCAGGCCAAAAAAAAAAAAAAGATTGGGAGTATTAGCAAACTGGTTTGTCAGGGACAGCAAGGAAGAAGGGGTTTTCCCATTTCAGAAACCAGAATCGATCAGCACAAGGACCTGTTAGCGTGAGAAATTTGTTTTCATTGTGAAGGTGACAGAGCACTGGAACAGGCTGCCCAGGGGGGCTGTGGAGTTTCCTTCTCTGCAGATATTCAAAACCCTTCTGGATGTGTTCCTGCCCTAGGTGATCCTGTTCTGGCCAAGGGGCTTGGACTCGATGATCTTTCATGGTCATTTCCAATCCCTAACATACTGTGATTCTGTGATCTTGCCCAGGAGATGTGGTCACAGAAATTTTGTCCAGCAGAAAGCCTTCCAAAATGACAGCTGAAATGTCTTTTGTTTGGGATATCAGGAAAGGAGATTTCTTAGGCTGCAGTTCAAACCATGCTCTGACAAGATTTCTCTGTTGTTCAGGTTATGTACCAGGTGGAAGGATTTGTTGACAAAAATAATGACCTTCTGTACCGTGACCTCTCCCAGGCCATGTGGAAGGCCAATCATTCTCTTATCAAAGCACTCTTCCCTGAAGGGAACCCAGCAAAGATCAATCTCAAGAGACCACCAACAGCAGGTTCACAATTCAAGGCTTCAGTTGCTACCCTGATGAAAAATCTTCAGACCAAAAATCCCAATTATATCAGGTAAAGTACCCTGTAGCAAATCTTCGGTGGATTAGTGTGGTAAAGTTAAAATAAATCTTGATATTGAAGAAGCAGCTATGGAAATCTGTGTTTTAAACTCACAACAGTAGGTGTTTCCCTTTCCAGATGCATCAAACCCAATGACAAAAAGGCTGCCCACATTTTCAACGATGCCCTGGTGTGCCACCAGATCCGCTACCTCGGCCTGCTGGAGAACGTGCGGGTCAGGAGGGCAGGTTATGCGTTCAGGCAGGCCTACGAGCCTTGCCTGGAGAGGTATAAGATGCTCTGCAAGCAGACGTGGCCCCACTGGAGAGGGCCAGCCAGGTAAGAACACGGCAGTAATCTTCCCTCTCTTCTTCCAGTGCTTGAAATGACTGTCTCCCACGTGCTCTGAATTAAATAGTTTTTAATGTAATGATCTGCCAAGTGAATTTAAAAGTAGGTCAGTGTGGCTTAAGGGTTTTACCTGTATGTTGTTGCTTAGCGTCTTGTTGCAGATTTTGGATGAGCTCATTCAGTGGGAAACCTGTACTTTTTTTAGCAGGCTGACAATGACAGCTCCTTGGCAAAGGAAATCTTTTAGTGATGAACTGATCTGCTAATGCAAAAGGCTTTGCATGTGAGCAAGGAGACCATGTTTGATTTAGGACTATATTGTAGCCTTCACTGATTTTGGGCCTGAAAGAAGGGGTGAGAGAGATAGTAGAGTGGAATCAAAAAGAGTAGGAGGTCTGGAATGATCAGAAAGACACTTACCTTTAATAACCAAGTACTTACCTTTAATAGCCAAGTACTTACCTTTAATAGCCAAGTCTCACAGTGCAGGAACACCCATTTCTTTGAAGACAGACAGATAATCTTCCTTGGTCCTTTCAAGAATAATTTTGCATAATGACTGTTGAACAGCTAGGAGATGATACCTCTTGCAAATCAGAAGTATTAGACATGTGATTTTTAAATTGCACAGCATTCACAAGTATTTTTACAGATAATACCTTAGGTAGGCAAATGAGCTGCTCCTGAGTCTTTTCTACACGTGGCCACCAATAGCATGATTTGAATATCTTTAATCATGGCTTTTTAACATCAGCTGCAATGTAAATCTTAAAGCTATCAAGATCAATGGTGGGAGAGCAGTATTGATAACAAAAGCATTGTTGCAATCATCAGAAAGAACTTATCTGTGCAGTTCCTCTCTGGTCTTTGGTTGGTGACGTTTGTAAAATGCAGTTTGCAGAGTGTGGAATGTTAGCATTTGTCAGACTCCTCAGTCTGACATTAATGTCAGAGCCCTTCCCTTTCTCCCTTCTTTTTTGTTCTTTATAAATCCATTATAGATGTAAAAGGAAAAAATAGGCCATTGTTGATGCTGTTAAATAAAAATTCTGAACCTTTACAGTGATTATTCTTGCCTTTAGCTAAATATCCAGGAAGGGAATGAACGAGGTTTTCAAGCTTCTTATGTCGAGTATCATAAAAGAAGCTTTCGTATACTTTCCATAAATTAATCTGCGAATATGTAAAGATAGGAAGTGTTGGAACTGGAGGTCATGTTTGTTAAGCTCATTTTCTCCTTCTTAGGGCTGGAGTAGAGGTGCTTTTCAATGAATTGGAAATCCCTGAAGAAGAATTTTCCTTTGGTAGATCAAAGATATTCATCCGCAACCCAAGAACGGTAAGTGAATAACGTCCTCTGTGACATCAAGCTCTCTTCCATGAGTGTGGCCTGTTCTGAACCGCATCATTCACGAGCTGGTCACTACAGTTTCCTAGATACACTGCTGCAGAACACAGCATTAAAAAGGACACTTTTAAAATGTTAGATTCAAATTGTTGTGAAGCAAGACTACAATAGCTGTCAAACTTTAGGGTCACTTTCATACACTGACTTGTAGCCCTAGATCTGCTACAAACCTTGCCAATTTACCTGCTTATAGCTCTAGAGGTCAATAAACCAAGAGGTGGCTGAAGGGGGGGCTTGAATAAAGAAGACATTCCCTTTACAACAGCTGTGCTTATGGGGTTTTTTTTCTGGTCTCTTCCCTCCTGCCAATGTCAAACAAACTCCCCAAAACCCCAATACCCAGCTCTTCAAACTGGAAGATCTGAGAAAGCAGCGGTTGGAGGACTTGGCTACTCTCATTGAGAAGATCTATAGAGGCTGGAAGTGTCGCACACGCTTCTTGTTAATGAAGAAAAGCCAGATTGTGATTGCTGCCTGGTACAGGAGATATGCAGTAAGACACTATCATTACTAAATGGGGGGAGGGGGGTCTTTTCATCATTTAATGCCTGTCTTTTTCATATAACCTCAATATGATCTAGGAGCTATGGCTTCCTGATGATTTAGTTTTCTCCCAGGGAAATCTCTGTCCTTTACCAGTTCTGGATGAAGCACTTAGTGCCCTGGTCTAGTTGATTTGATTTGGCTGGGTGATAGATTGGACTGGATGATCTTAGAGGTCTCTTCCAACTTCGTTGATTCCATGATTCTATGATATTTTTATAACCCTCATACAATATTTTTCCTTGGTATTTATGGAGAAATGCTGAACAAATCTCAATCTTAGGTTAATATTTAAGTATCAATCCTATAAATTAAAAAAAAAAAAAAAACAAAAAAAAGTTTCTCCAGTCCACTATTAAGTGCTTGCATGGTGCTTAAATAATTCAAACACTCAGCAGAGTGCTTTAACTCTGGGAGAGCAGGACTTTGTGGCTCAGCTGGGAAGAGTCTTTTCCATTCAGATAAAATACTGTGCTGCCTGACATTCACAGTGCTCCCCAAACATATGGATAACGTGTAAAAAACCTTCATGAATCATAGAATCATAGAATGGTTTAGGTTGGAAGGGACCTCAAGGATCATCCAGCTCCAACCCCCTGCCATAGGCAGGGACACCTCCCACTAGAGCAGGCTGCTCAAGGCCTCATCCAGCCTGGCTTTAAATGCCTCCAGGGAGGAAGCATCCACAACCTCCCTGGGCAACCCATTCCAGTGTCTCACCACCCTCACTGTAAAGAACTTCCTCCTAACATCCAGTCTAAATCTCCCCTCTTCCAGTTTAAACCCATTACCCCTTGTCCTGATATTACCAGACCTTGTCAATAGTCCCTCCCCAGCCTTCCTGTAGGCTCCCTTCAGATACTGGAAGGCCACTCTAAGGTCTCCTCGAAGCCTTCTCTTCTCCAGGCTGAAGAGCCCCAACTCTCTCAGCCTGTCCTCATAGCAGAGGTGCTCCAGCCCTCTGATCATCTTCGTGGCTCTCCTCTGGACTCGCTCCAGCAGTTCCATGTCCTTCTTGTGTTGGGGGCTCCAGAACTGCACACAGTACTCCAGGTGGGGTCTGATGAGAGCAGAGTAAAGGGGGAGATAATATACGTAATGACTGAATTCCATGGAATTTGGTCATTCCTGAGGGGTTTGTGTTATTTCCTTATTTGGAACCCTTGCATTTGAGGCTCAAGAATGCTGCCTGGGAGGATCTCAGGGATTTATTTTAATTATAGCTCATAAGAATCATTATTAATATAGTTCTAAACCAGCTTCAAATCTGTTTGTAAACTGTGCTGTGAACACCACCGGCATGACTCTTCCACATCTTTTCATCAGCTAGTAAATCATGTTGACTTCAATAAATCTCTTTTTCCTTTGTCATACAAGTTTGAAAACAATTCTTCAGCACTTCAACTGCATTTTGTTACATGCATATTGGAAAGCTTGATAAAAGACAGGATGGGGGAAGAAAGCATCTTCTGAAACTGTAAATTAAAGAACTAACAGCCACTATTTGACGAGCACTTCTGTTTATCATCTTGAAAGCCACCAGTGTTTGGTTCAGTTATCATGGATAATTAGAGAGGTGTAGGGATCATTCGGAAAACATATGAATAAATGCTTATTTTTACTGCAAAAGCTCTTCATTCTGAACTTTGGTGACTGAAGCTGCTGCTTCTGCAAAGAGCAGCATTACAAAATTGCACTGTGCCCATGTGGCTTTCTTGTGATCTCTGAATGAATTTAACATGGTGTTACCACGGCTAGGTAGGCACAACTCTTAGCACAAGGAAATTAAAACAAATATGCAACCAGGTTCACATCATTGTTGGGTTTCTTACCTGTAGACCTTTCTTGGTTTGCTGGTGAACCATGGCAGCAGTTGTCTTTGAATGCAGGATGATGGCAAGGCACACAGAATTACTTAGGAGTGGCAATACAGCTGTATCATCAGCCTTTTCATCTAGGTGGAGAGCACCATTCGCCTAACCCACGTGACCGTTAGGCACTGACATTTAGAATCACAAAATCGTTTTGGTTAGAAAAGACCTTTAAGGTCATTGAATCCAACACCATCATGGCCATTAAGCCATGTCTCAGTGGTTTTTTGAACACCTTCAGGGATGGTGACTTCACCACCTCTCTGGACAGCCTGTTCCAGGGCTTGACCACTCTTGCAGTAAAGAAATTTTTCCTGGTATTCAATCTAAAGCTTCCCTGGTGCAACTTGAGGCCATTTCCTCTTGTCCCATTGCTACTTACTTGGGTCAAGAGAAGGTTTTGCAAGGAATCTTTGCATGAACAAAGCCTTTTGCCAACAGCTTATGCTGGAGGCTTGGCTAAAGGATATGCAGGACTTGCTTTTCTGCTCCCTTGCAAAGCATGATGGACATCATGTGAATGTGGCCTAAAGGCGATTCTGTTCAGCTTGCTACTGGAGAGCTCAGATTTTTAGATTGAAAACAATCAGCTTCCAAGAAATTAATTTTCCAAACTGACATACCTGGATAATGTTCCAGCATGTCATTCAGGAATCTGTGGGGTTTGTCTTTTCTTAACTTATCAGCATTTGGTATTACATAGGGACTGGGGGTATAGGAACAGCACAAGTCTCACAAAAAGAGAGTAAAAAGCTTAGCCAACAAACCTGAGCATTTGTGTCTGTTCGTGTGCCACTCTGTGGGTGGGAAGAACAAAGAAAGCTGTTACTGTTAGTCTTTAATCCATGTTCACTTTTGTGCTGCTGACCATGAACTTAGTGTTTCTGTAAACAGAGTGACATTGTCTGTGCAGCATTGGTGATGCTCTTTGTTTCCTCTCCAGTTGAACACAGACTCTATGCTCTGATCTGCTTTGTCAAAGGGTGTTCACTTCCTCGTTTTTAGTGCTTATAGAATCATAGAATCATAGAATGGTTTAGGGTGGAAAGGACCTCAAGGATCATCCAGCTCCAACCCCCCGCCATAGGCAGGGACACCTCCCACTAGAGCAGGCTGCTCAAGGCCTCATCCAGCCTGGCTTTAAACACCTCCAGGGAGGAAGCATCCACAACCTCCCTGGGCAACCCATTCCAGTGTCTTTCCACCCTCACTGTAAAGAACTTCCTCCTAACATCCAGTCGGAATCTCCCCTCTTCCAGCTTAAACCCATTCCCCCTCGTCCTGACATTACTAGACCTTGTCAGTAGTCCCTCCCCAGCTTTCCTGTAGGCTCCCTTCAGATACTGGATACTGCTTGTATCCTTAATCATGTTTTCAAATGTTACCAAGGAAAATTTTCTTTTACAGTATTTTACACCTGCACTATTCTGCTCTAAGCATCACACAATTGGTTTTTTCCCATGCAGCAACAAAAAAAATACCAGAAGATAAAGAGTTCGGCTATTATAGTCCAGTCTTACATCAGAGGATGGAAGGTGAGTTTCCTGTTAGTGCACCTTTGTCTGTGTGGTGAGGTAAGAAGCAGGTTAAAAAACACATTCTAGGCGCACTTGGCCTCCTGGCTTCCACGCACATTGAGGTGTGGCTGTGCTGCAAGTGTTGTTAAATGCCTATGTTTACTATTGATAAGTTGAGTTTGGGACATCTCATGCATCCTGGCAAACGACCTGGGTGCAAAGCTGGCACCACACTGGAGACACCTCCTTGGAAGCGTCCTCTGCCAATGAATTTGGAGAAAGGTGCCCTCTTTACATGGGCTGGAATGTGAACGAGTGAGTTTGGAGTTCAGAGCAGACCAAGGTGCATGCCAACCAGACAGCTCCAGAGTCTGGGACTCTACCAGTGTGTTTGTGAAAACCGTAATGTGGACTGCTTTGTAAGAAGCAAGTTGTGGTTGGTGGTTGTTTAATGGTTAACAGGATTCTCAAAGATTGAGGATTGAAAGCAGCCTTTGAAGCAGGAGTTTGGGTCACCTGGGCAGTACATTACTTGGGTTAGGTCTTCAGTTTTTCTCAGTGAGCTAAGCAGAGGCTGTGAAAGTGTAGTGTGCTCAACTTGTTGAACCAGTACTTCCTTACTCTCTGCTTGTCCTCTGCTGTAACTCTGTTTCTTCTCTGAGAGGTTTGTGCTTCATGAAGGGATAATCCTGCAGCCATAGTAGAGGCTTCAGGAGGGATGCTGTAATTAGAGGTAAAAATGTGGTTAACAGCTCACATGAAGCTAGCCAGAGTACTTAGAGCTTATTGTTGTCCACCTTCAGCAATAATGCCCCTGGGATCTCCCCTATTTTCTTATTAACCTTTCTCCGTTAGAAGAAACCAACTGTGGCATTCTACTTTATTCAGAGAAGAAAAAAAACACTTTTAATTTTGTAGTCAGGCCCCTTCCTGCCAGGCAGAAGGAAGGGGGCTGCAGTTACTACCTGTAAATGTGAACAGGCCTCACGTGCCCACAAGGTTTTAAAGTTTGCCAGCAATAAGCCAGGATTTTTTTTTTCCCTTTGATTTTTGCTTCCTTATTATTTTGTTTAAATTAATTAAAAACATCCTTCCAGTTCTGTATAGGAGTCTGCCCTGGAGCCTTCCACGGCTTTTCTCATGAGCATCATCAGAAGCAAACTGGGTAAAAGCAGCATCTCGTCCTGAGTTACGGTTTTCTGATTGCCATTTCCTTGGATCACAGCAACATTTTTTCATAGATGCCCATGTCAGGAAGTCCATCTTTGAGGCCACTCTAATAGTTCAGCTGCAGAGCCTGCCTCAGTTTACCTGCTGAGCCAGGTTTACCTGCTGAAATTTCCCAAGAACTTCTCTCTTCTGGGCATCACTTAGAGACCACTGCTACATAGGGACTGTCGGGCAGCAGAAGAGAGTGCAGAAATCTCAGGCAATGCAGCAAATCGGGGAGAAAAATAAACACTGAACAAAGATCCTCTGAGCTGCCTGTCCCAAGCTCTCCAATTCTTCTGCCCGGGATCCCCTGTGAAACAGCTGCGTTAAGCTGTGCAGCACTGGTGAATTTATTTGCATGACCTTTGGAGGCATTCTTTTTTGGGGTTGCATGTACAACTTGCAGTGCCTTAGTTTAAAATCAGTAAGAAAATATTATTTGTTGGAATGAAATAATGATTTTGATTGTTTCCAGGCTCGGAAACTTCTTCGGGAGCTTAAGCATCAGAGGCGTTGTAATGAGGCTGCCACAATAATTGCTGCTTACTGGCATGGTACCCAGGTAAGAAAACAATAACTAATTGTGCACCTAATTGTTTCTACATAAAATGAAGAAGGTCCTTCAGGATAAAGTTATCTGGGAATATTTCCAGTGGCTTAAACTGCTGATTTTCACTTTTTTTTTTACATTGCTCTTTGCTGCTAACGTGGTTTTGCTGGTGCACTCTGGGAAGCTGGGACACGCTTTAATATTTGCTGTTTGTAGTGACCCATTTCTTTCTCTCTTCCTTGCACCACTGGGAACTTGCAGTAACCTTTTCTTCCCTAAGCTTTTCTGTATCCCCTTTTCAAATGCATCACAGGCGCGAAGGGAACTGAGACGACTGAAGGAGGAGGCTAGAAATAAACATGCTATTGCTGTTATTTGGGCTTTCTGGCTTGGATATAAGGTACTTCATGTGCACATATCACATGCCCCCTTCATTACATAAAAGTATCAACCATTTAATCAGTAGTAAATAGTGAGAATGACTGACTAATACAATTGACTTGAAAACAATAGAGCATGATCATTGTTTCCCCTCATTTCCATCCATGCCACACTTCATAAGCCTGCCAACATTCTGTATGCCAGTTTTTTGTAGAGTAGGTGATTCTTTGCATGGCAACCAAGTAGTGATCTGCACTAACAAGTCATTAGACTTGATTAAAAATTACTAGGTCACAGCAGTCTCAAATTAAGGTGTGCATTGGACTACATGTAAATGTGCATAGCATGATGTGCAGGGGGAGAGAAGGGATTTTTTTGGTGTGTTGTTCCCTCCACAACAAGTGCTTTCAGTGACACTCTATCAGTGATCCAATTGAGAATTTCACCAGGCTGTATATTCTGCACCCTGGACAGTCTTTGTTTACAAGTTCAAACCAATACTATTCAATCTTACTAAATTTTAGTTTGGTTTCATTGGATTCATTTCATTCTGGCTGTGTTTTGAACCAGTATGAAAAATTAAGTACATGTAAAGCACAGTTTTATGACCTGATCTTTGAGCAAAAAACGATGTTCGTTTGCAATTCTAAACTTACAGCCCTAGAAAAATCCCAGGAATTCCAGCATCAGCTGTTTGTTTTCAGAAGCAAAGTCCCACTGAAAGATTCTTGCTAATCCCCAGCCTGTAGTTGTGGGGTATGTGAACATTTGAAATGCTGTTCACTAGAGGTCAAGACCCTATTGGTTTCAATTAATACATTTGTCATGTAGCCAAAAACCATATTCAGTAGATAAACTAAAGTTTAAAACATGTTCCAGTCATCATTTAGGTTGGATGGGTGGGGATGGGGTGGGAGAGTTGTCACCACACCTTGCCAACTAGATGGAGAAACACACTCAAATTATGTCTGGAGTATAATGCTGAGTTTGACCTTTGTCATTTTGATATCAATCCACTAGATTTCACATGAAATGGCAGCTCTGGGATTTCAAACAAACATGTACAGAATGTCCCTCTTGCTAGGGAGGCTTTGGCACTTCTAAGTTCTAGCTTGCTGTTCAGCCAGTTATGTGATTTGACAGATGCACCATTTCCTCTACATTTACTTAAAAGCAATACAGTAGTAATGTATTTTCTCTTCCAGGAGAGTTCCTGCCACTAAAAAAAAACCTGCTCAGTCCTGCAGAAGTGATATTAACTTTCCTAGGCTTAAAATCTTCTTCATAATTAAAAAAAAAAATCTATCCAGAAAGTGGATGCAAAACTGTTCATTGTGTTACAGCTCCTTATTTATACATTTCATAGATTTGGACTATTGTGAACACATTTTAATTGTTATTTTTGTCAATTAGTTCACAAAACATATTGCCTCCTGATTCTGGAAATATAAAGAATCAAAGTCTTAAATATGCATTAAAAGATAATCATCTGAATTAAGGTTAGGAAAAAATAATTCCAGCTATCTGATAAGAGATAAAACTTGTTATTGGTGTGATGCTTTATCTTTTCCCAGGGAATATTTAAAAGAAAAGTTTCTGAAAGTTATCCTTTCCTTCCTTTTCACAAGACAAATCCTTAGCCTGGCAGAGCCCTTGTTTTTTATAGCAGATGAGTGAAAACATATTCTTTGAAAGCATACATCTACCATGAATTAACCTTTCCGGCTCCATCAGAACAGTTTAACTGGCACAGGCTGGTGCTGCTGTTGCACAAGTCTGGCACCATACAACTTGCCAAGTGCAGATGTGTGGCTGGAGCTGCTGTGACTGATCCTAGAACACTGAAATTCTTTGTGTTTCTCAACTTTTGTCATGAGATAATGAAATAACAAATGTCCTGGTACCTCCTAAAGTGCGAGGGTCTGTTAAACTGCCCAAATATGTCTGTTTAGAATACTTGGCAAATTGCTTCCCTAAAGTATCGATGAAATGTGGATAGTGCCTAACTCTTTGTACATGAGGAAGGTTCTATAAAGACAGAATTTACCAGGCTGGATAATTTTGTTTAAACCACATAAAGATCCAAATAAAAAAATAACCTCCAGAAGGAAAGCCCTCAATACAGTGTAATTTAGGTGATTCTGCTTTGGCAGGGGGCTTGGGCTTGATGATCTCCAGAGGTCCCATTCAACCTCCTACTATTCTATGATAATATCCAGAATTTCAGCACTGATTCTGTTCTGCCCAGACACTCCCCAGTGGAATAAGTGACTAGTTAGTGAAATTCTAGTAAGTCTTGATTTTCATACTGATCACTTTGGTCATGCAGCTGCAGCAAAGGTCTCCATGTGAATCAAGTTACAAGATACCACTGCAAAGTGTGCACAGAAGAGAGGATGGAAACATTGATAGCAAATAATGCTTATCTCTACAGGCCACTGAGGCAGCAGTGGAAGGCTTTTGCCCACTGATTGTGTGCAGTCTTATCCACCAATTCAGATACTCATAGAATTGTTTTGGTTGAAAAAGGCCTTTAAGATCATCGAGTCCAACCGTGATCTAACTCTACCAAGTGTGGTGCCAAACATGTTCCTCAGCACCACATCTCTGCCTCTTTGAAACACCTCCAGGGATGGGGACACTGACATGTTGGGGTTTAAAGGTTAAACTCTGTGCTTGCATCTTCTTGTGTCTTGGTTATAAGTTGGCTGTTCTGTTTGGGAGGAGCCTTTTCCTGGTCGTTGTGCTTTCTGCATCGGGCTGTCTCTTTTGTTCACTATCTAAACCTTTTAGGCTCGAAGGGAATTGAAACGCTTGAAGGAGGAGGCTAGGCGTAAGCATGCTGTTGCAGTCATTTGGGCTTACTGGCTTGGACTGAAGGTACTTTCTCAAACACTAACAATAAACCAGCATATGTGAGCTCACTAGGAAGGATGACTTTGACACAGAATTCCATTGCTAAACATTGTTTTATGGCCTTTACTGAAAAATTCATTCACAGCAATATTTAAGTGGGCTTTGTCATAGCAGGAATTTCAGTTTTCGAGTGACAGATGAATGTCAGATTAAAGGTACTGTACCATGGTGATGTACCACTGGCAAAGGACCTACCTGAAAAGATGACAAGGATGTATTTTCTTTGTGTGACCTCTGCTTGTTGGTTGGAACTGTTTGATTTTCACTGCTGCTCATGTTAGACTCCGGACCCCAACTGTTGAGGGCATGATGGTAAAGCTAATGATGATGTCCTGTTGCTTCCATCAAGCCCTTTTAGGGCATGCAGTTACCCATGGCTGCTGTAATTCCCAGAAAAATTGGGACATACAAAAGGATATTGTGTTCTGTTTCTTGCTTTCAAGGACTGGTTGGCAAAAGAAAACACATTTGTAATCTGGAAAAATGTAGTTCTGCTCTGTACATAGATGATGAAGATGGCATCTTGAGATGTTTTGGTGCTGTGGCCAAATGATCTACCTAACACAGTTTTCAGGGGTACTTTCATAGATGCAGCTCTGAAGAGCATTGAAAATCAGCACTAGCTTTGTTTGGCGAGGTGTCACTGGTGCTGATAGGGGTGCTGCAGACTACAGAAGTGTAAAAGGGAACAATTTGATGGATAATGCAGAGTAAAGTCCAGCTCTCATACTTTCATACCTGTTCTAACGGTGATGACATGGGAAAAGTAGGAACAAAACACCTAATTCTCTGTAATTGATGTATATGAGGTATATAACAAATTCATTACCATACCTACCTAGAAACCAGAGCTGCAAATATTAAGGAGCCATTTTAAGAAGCCATTCTGCAGATGAGAATCATACTTTAGGTGCTTCTGCCAAAGCAATTCTGTTTTTATGATTTTCAAGCAGTATAATATGTCCCTCCTGAGAACTTGGAGGTTGCTTTATATCAAACAGCAGCATGTAAATGAAAGCTGATGAATCAAAAACCTTGGAGGCACATTACAGGAGGAATCTCTTTCTGCCTGCCTGTGGTGTGGTCTTCTCAGTGTGCCTAAGTAGTGCTGCTTACATGCAGCACTTTGGTCTCACTTGAAACATGCTGATTTACCTGAGTAAGAAGAGTCTGCCTTTCCAGTGTATCCTTCCTACCACAGGCAGTTCTCCTTTGTCTGGGGGCAAAGCATTTTCACCAATGATATATGGAGGCGAAGATTTAAAGTTCATGTGAGTGCTCAAGACGACACCATTTACAGATTCAGATTGCATTGGGTTGGAAGGGACCCTCAAAGGTCATCTTGTCCAACCACCCTGCAGTCAGCAGGGACACATCCAGCTACATCAGGATGCCCAGGGCCACATCAAGTCTGATCTTGGATGCCTGTAGGGACAGGGCCTCAACCGCATGCCCAGACAACCTGGGCCAGTATTTTACCACTCTCACTGTGAAGAACTTATGTCTAACCTATATCTGCCTTGCTCTAGTTTCAAACCATTTTCCCTCATCCTATCACCTCAAGCCCTTCTGAACAGTCCCTTCCAAGTCCTCCTGAATGTGCCCTCAGATACTGAAATACAACTCTAAGGTCTCTCTGGAGCCTTCTCCTCTCCAGGCTGAAGAGCCCCAACTCTCTCAGTCTGGCTTCATAGGAGAGGTTCTCCAGCCTTCTGATCATTTTTGTGATCCTCTTCTGAACCTGCTCCAGAAGATTTAATTTTTGAGGTGGCTTTTTCAATTGTGTGATAAGCAGACTTTAATGACCTTGGAGGTGCTTTCCAGGTTTAGGTGTTTCTGGAACAGCTTGCATTTCTCAGTGCTTGCTTTGCAGCTTCAATGGGATGTGTCTCTTAGTCCCTTTGTCCCAAATTAATTTTTACACCTTGCAGCTCATGAAGAATATTATAAAGCAACATCATTAGAGAGAGTCCAGGAGAACATGGTGAAATTTGGTATGATTACAGTTGGAGTGACTTTGAGTGTGTTAATTTCCATCCTTGAATAATCAGTGCATTAATTAATAAGAATAAATAAATAAAGGATGTATGCTAATTATAGAGCACTAATTTTTACAGAAGATCAGTGAAAAAGAACTCTTACTAATTTTTCTTATAAAGCATGGAGGAAAAAAAAAAATGTGCTGCATTTGCCTAGAATGATGCCAGCTGAATGCTGTCAGTTTTGTTGATGCAGCTTTATCTGTAATTAAGCAAAACCCGTTTATCTCTAAGGTTTCCTTATCCCAGAATAGTGAGATTTTAAATCCCAAAACATAGGGTTATTTAAAAATGCCTAAGTATAGGGCAGAAGGTGTGGCAGGGGAACCCAAGCAAGCATCTTCTTCTGAGCTGATGTGGAGATCTGCTCTATGGGTTTCCCTTTATTTTTCCTGTGGTGGATTCAGCAACACATAGCAAGTCAGCTAAAACCACTGCCTTTGCTCTGGAGTAAACCCTGCAAAGCCATGATGTTTCCCCTGGGTTTTGCTCAAAATTTGTCACAGGTCTCTTGAAGACAGGGACAAAGTTGGAAAGAAGTTGGGGATATTCCATCTACCTTGATTCGAGCCTGGTCTTCAGATAAAACCACAGACCAGTTGTGCTCCCTCTCAGCTTGCCTTTTTTGAAGACAGGAGTTTAGACACTCTGCTAATTCAGATACTTTGCTAATGATCACCAACAGAAATACAAAGTGCAAAACAAGTAGTCTGAAACCTGCATTTACAAACATGTATCACCTGCAAAATTGGTTCTGAGTGATCACTTTTTTTATACTCTTTTATTTTAGGAGCAAGTATCAAGCTTGCTGGCATTAAGCAACCTTTGTGTTAGTTCTTTGCTCTTATCAAGCATCAAAACCTTGATTTTCTTCATTGCATGTGTGATAAGAGTTTTTCATGCATAAGTGCTCTGGAGAGGAAAAAAAAGTCCCTGTTTTTATTCTGTATATTGAGAATCTTAAAGGAGAACTACCAGAAACAGTTCATCAGTTAGTATGCAATTAACATCAGTTCAGTGTCACTCCAGACACAGTAAAATCCGTATCACTGTTCAGACTTTGCTTCTTCCAGTCCCAGCTTTCTGCAGAAGCCTGTGAAAACAGATTCATGCCACAAATTCAACAGTATTTGAGTAGTCTGCCTTTTCAGAGGAAAATATTTCAAATTCTTTGTCAAATCTGCAAATAGCTGAACTCAGATCAGCCAAGGTAACTTTCTGACCTCTCCATCCATGGTCTGGTTCATCTACTCTAAGTGTACCCAGTTAGCATTCCTGTTTCAGGGAGCACTTTGCATGTTTGGATGCTTTTGCAGTATTTTCTGCCATAGAGCGTTATAAAGCTTACCTGTGCAAACAGACTCCTGCTTTGTATTCACTTGGAGGCTTTGTTTCACTTTCCAGGTCCGTAGAGAGTACAGGAAATTCTTCAGAGCCAATGCTGGGAGAAAGATTTATGAGTTTACCCTTCAGAGACTTGTATGTATATATACATATCTGTGCAAAACATCTCTGCATTTTCTGGGTTTCACGTTCTTGCTTTCTACCAATGTCACGGATGTGTTAATGGCTGGGACAGGCTTTGCAAGGAAATGTCCAAGCCAAGCATATGGAAAATGGACAACTTAACTATTCTGATGTTGTAAAGAATGGATGGCAACAGTGTTTTGAAGGTGTGGGAATGGTACTAACAAAGCATTTCCTGTATCTAAGCTGGCATTTCTCAGTATACCTGACTTTTAAAATCCATATTCAGGTTTGTGAAAGGTGAGAGTTGCAGTTTAGTGCTGTCCTTTTAATCACAGAGCATCTGCCTGTTTCAATAACTGCTATTCAGACATTAATAAAACATCTTGCTTCAATTTTATCCCAGATGCAAAAATACTTCCTGGAAATGAAGAATAAGATGCCTTCTTTATCACCAATAGATAAAAACTGGCCAGCCAGACCTTACCTTTTCTTGGATTCCACTCACAAGGAACTAAAGAGGATTTTCCATCTATGGAGGGTAGGACATATTCTGGTCCAGTCTGTACAGAATTTCATCACATGATTTTTCTGGGGGTAGTTTTCTTCATGAAGGGCTTATTTTTAGGATGTATTTCCTCCCATTCCAGCCAGGATGATTTTATTTCTGTGGAAGAAATGTGGGTTTTGGTTGCTGTCTTTGGCCTGCAAGGGGTATAACTACCTTCCCTGCTCCTTTCTGGGGCTAGAGAGAGAGAATTGCTTCCTGCCATCAGCTTTGGACTTAATAGTAAAGCAATGTGCTGTTTCCTGTTAATTGGTAGCTTATAATAGTTGCGTCTGTGGCCTGGGACAAGCTGTTAGATCAATGTTGGAAGTATCAAGTGGAAATTTTTCCTTAGATTCTAGCTCTTCTCTGCACCCTAAGATCCACACCAGATTTCAGCTAGCCACAGTTTCTAAGTGCTGATGAGATGTGTAAAACATCTCATCTCATCTCATCTCTGGGCTGTGTTTTCTGTGAATTATCAAGAGAGCCTGCAAAATTCATTCTCCCAGCTGGGGTCTCTTCTTTTCTATCTGCTTACATAAACTTCCACAATAGTGGAACTACAGATACCTATGAACCTTTTCAGCATAGTCTCTCAGTGACTGTTATCTGATAGATGAAACTCATGTTCAAACACAACATGCTTCAAAGATACTGGGTTTAGTGTCATTCAGAGGTATCTGGAAGGGGTAAGAATAAAACCACCTCTGCTGTTTGCTAGTGGCACGTAGGATGGAGCTGAGTCACTTCAGAAGCATACAAAGAATGTGCATCTTGAGCAATAAGCAAACATTAGTCTGTGGTGCTACTGCTTCAAATCAGATTTGGAAGGATAACTTTATGGTTTGTTTAATATATTGTGTTTTGTAGTGTAAAAAGTACAGAGACCAGTTCACAGATCAGCAGAAGCTTATCTATGAAGAAAAACTGGAAGCCAGTGAACTTTTCAAGGACAAGAAGGCTTTGTATCCAGCCAGGTATTGACTTAATCTGCTGCTTTCCTACCTTTGCATAAATTTAGGAGACAAAGCAAGATTTTCCTCGTTATCTTAAGCAGAAAAGTTAATTTTCCTTGTCTGACAAATGTTCCTCCATCACTTCACCATCCTGGAAATGAAACCTTGATTTGCATCTAACAACTTCAGTGTTATTGCAGGTCACTTGATCTTGTGGTACCAAGTACTTCTGCCCAGAAGCCATGATGTCTTGTTATTCTAACGCCCTGTGACCTGCTCACATCCTTGTACAAGAGACTAGCTCTTACCCTTTCACCCAGTTTCCATCACACTGCCTCCTGCAACTGCAGAGTGATCTGAAAGGCTCTGAGTGACAATGGCACTCCCAGATGAGGTGGTGCCAGGGACCTCTCCTATTATGTTCAAAGCTGATACATTCAGCATGACACTTTAATGTGAGGATTGGTGACTAAGGAGTTAGATACACTGGGGGGCAGCTTTTGGAAAGCATACCTACACACCAAAAAGTGCTTGGAAGTTTGTTTCCAGTGCTAATGTTCCTCAGGAAGATGTAGGAGTAGTACCTGGTTTGACTTAAGGAATGCACTTGTGGTATGCAATAAGCTAATAAAATAGAGAAGGGATGTCCTTGAAAGAAGTTAAGTTGAATTTTCTAAGCGAATATGAACTTCAAAATTATGGTTTGCTTAAAAACAAAGGTCTCATCCATCTCAGGAGCGTTGCCTTTTAGAAGCCATAGTTTGAGCTGAGCAGGAAGAATCCACTGCAGAGGAGAGAAGCAAAGTTCGGAAGAGGGAGCACCAGGAATCTGCAAGAGTTAGTGAGAGCAGATCCATGCATGGACAATCTCTGCTTGGTTGTTTGTGTGTTTTATTGGTCTTGTTTTTCCTGTAATTGACTCAGATGATGCTTCTCTTTCTTCAGTAGATGACTTATTTACTGGCTGTAGATTTTAGTCTGTGGTTTGTTCGTTATTTGCTTTGGGATATCTTTTTCTGCTGCTGAGAGCAGAGAAAGATGCTGCCTTTGGACTTTTCTAGAAGCAAGCAGGTTTGGTTTGCTTTTGGTTTTTTTTTTGCTTTGAGTCAGTATAAATCTGATGAGCACAGAACTTCTTGAGGAGTTCTATTTATATCCCTACTGTGGTATTTCTTACCCCAAGACTGAACAATTAAACACAATACAGCAAAATATATATCTGAGCTGCTTTTATCTGAGGTATTATTAAGTGGTATATGTGATAGAAGCTAAGTCCTGATTCATTTCAGTTTTAGCTTGTACGTCATCATTGTTTGCTTCAGGATGAAGTCCACAGGGAATCTGCTGCTTTGGGTGACTATTGTTGTACTTTGCTCTTGTGAGACACCCCTCGAATACTGGTCCAACAAGAGCCACAAAGATGTTGAAGGGAGTGGAACATCTCCCTGATGAGGAAGGCTGAGGGAGCTGGGGCTCTTTAGCTAAGAGAAGAGGAGAGGTGACCTCATTCACATTTATGAAGATGTGAAGGGCTTTGCTCAGTGACGTCCAACAATAGAACAAGGGGCAATGGGTGCAAGCTGGAGCAGAGGAGGTTCCATGTGAAAATAAGGAAAACCTTTTTCTCTGTGAGGGTGACAGAGCTGCCCAGAGAGGTTGTGCACTCTCCTCTGGAAAGATTCCAGACCTGCCTGGATGTGTTCCTGTGTGACCTACTCTAGGTGATCCGCTCTGGCAAGGGTGGTTGGATTGGATGATCTTTTGGGGTCACTGCAACCCCTAACACTCTGTGCTTCTGTAATTCTGGGATGATGGTTCCAAGAGGATTGTTTCTTCCCTCAGGATTCAATTTAACTCATGTTTCCTTCTCTTTTTTTGTTGAGCAGTGTTGGACAGCCATTCCAAGGGGCTTACTTGGAAATCAGCAAGAACCCCAAGTACAAAAAACTTAAAGATGCTGTGGATGAGAAAATCATTATTGCCGAAGTTGTGAATAAGATCAACAGAGCCAATGGGAAGGTAATAACATGGAGCTGCCGTGCCCAGAAAGGTAGCTGAGAGGAGAAATGTCATTTCTGTCATGGAATTGTCTGAGGATTTAAAAAATGCCTGGCTTTTAAGGGCAAGGCTTATTGCTTGGTTTACGTAAAGTGGTGATTTTTAAACACCTGGTCTAAATTTATGTCAAGATTACCAAAATCCACTTTGGTTTTGTAGTTTTCAGTGACTTTCCTGAACCAAAATGACATCTCATCACCCGGTAACAGTCTATATTGATTCACAACTAGATATAAGCTCTGCACCAAACTTCCATCTTCGTTTTGGCAAGTGAAGAAAATAAGTAGAGAAAATTGTTCAAGTATTTAGAGAAGTTAACCTGTGAAGGTTCAGATTGTCACGCAAGCTCCTGAGAATTATGTTTTTATTGCATTTTGAAAAAGTGAGTGGCATATTTGGTTGCTTTGCCTGTCTTATGAGTGATATTGAAAGCCCTCTGGAGTAAAGAGGCAAGTTTTCTGTAGCATTTAAATGAAGCTGTTCAATGTGCTGGATACTTCTTTATTCTACCATCACAGAACTTGTTCTGCATTTCAATCATACTGATTGAAAAACGAAGTCATTATCCTCCCTAAAGAAATGTAACTGTTTCCACTTTATCTGTCTAAGTCTTAGAAGTAGCAGGTGTCACTTATGCATTTGTAGGAGTGACATTAGGTTGTCTGTTGTTGAGGCCAAGTAAATTTTCCGGTGTAGAAGAAACTAATTAAATGAAGAAAGTATCTTCCCTATACTTGCATCAGATACAGCTCTCAAGAATTAAGAACAACAACAAGGATGAGAAGAATGAGTAGGAAAAGGACAAAAAGAACAACAGAAACAAGAACAAGGAGGAGGAGAGGAAAGAAGAAAAAGAACGGGGAGGGGAAAAAGAATGGGGAGGAGAAAGAGAAGAAGAGGAAAGAGAAGAACAGGAAGAGGAACAAGAAGCAGCAGTTATGGTTCTGTGTGCTTACGTCGCAGAGGGGTATCCTGCCGACTACGCCAATTAGCGCAGAGGGGGATTCTGCCGCCTACGCAGATTGTGGCGGAGGGGAGAAATTAATTGGTGCGAGATAACATTCTATAAAAAATATATATTTATTAACTTCAATATTCTGAACTCTCACCACCTCCAACCACTGAATTCAGTATTAAAAGGATCTTACACTGTCATGGAGACATTCTGGGAATAATATCAAACCATAACTTACTAATAATTAGCAAACATTCAAACTATAAACAGAGAGAGGAGTTTCCCCGTGGCAAGTACCACTTGGGGTCAGTATACTATTTGCCCAGCAGGTGGGACTGAAAGCTCCTTCTGCTCTATGGCAGGAGGCAACAGAAATTACAGTGGCATTAAAGCATTTACTTGCAAATTCTTATTAATTATCAGTCACTCTCCGGGGCTACGTCACAGCCTATTACTAGTGTCCAAACTTCAGGGGAGACTTTGCCCTTGGACTTTGAGGATGGAATCTTCCCAGCTTCAGGGAAAGGAGAATCTTCTCAGATTCTGGGGAAAGGAGAGTCTCTGACCTTGTTCTCCTGGTGAAGGATGCAATCTCCAGGTGGCAGAGGAAGTACGATGCCATGCAGTCTGAGCACGGTCTAACGCTGGCTACTCAGGCCGATCACGTGCAGACAAGTGGCTCTGCTCCTGGCAATTTGTAGCAGAGGCACGCTTCAGGCAATGATAAGGCAGCGGGCGTGCAAGGTGTGCATGGCTGCACAGGAGTCTGAGCTCCTTAGGTAATAGCAGGCAATACAGGATCTAGTCCTGATAACTCACCACAGTGGTGTGCAAGTGTGAGCAGATGGCTGGGAGCCCATGGGAGACTCCGTCTCCATAGAGAATAGTAGATGCTCTGCGTGTGGGCATGCAGGGAGGCATAAACAAAAGCAGTGCTGGTGAGTCTAAGCCTAATAATGAGTGAGCGAGCAGGTGAACATGAGCAATGCAAGGGAGCCCGAGCACGTTGTTTACCTGGGTGCCCCCTTTTATTAAATGTGGGCTGAGATTAATGGCCCTTTGGACATTAGAATGACCAATCAGGTTGGCAGTCAGCCAAACCTTACCATAATAGGCAAAAGCCACAGGCCTGGACCTTCCAAATGTAGGAATCAGACGGGCCTTACACTAGGTGGGCACAAGCTCAGCGCGTGGGCTTATACAGCCATGTTTACACAATCAGGGGTCCTGGGCAGGCCAGGCTTTATGGCACCAGGCCTATTTTACTTCTTTGTGCTTGTTTATCCATTCAATGCATTTACCCCTGGTGTGGGCAGAAAAACATGTCCAGGCAAGGCAAGGCATGAATAAGCCTATTTTCGGGCCTACGGGCCCTCACGACAGCTTAAGACAGCCGCTTAATTTGAATAATTAAGATCTTACAGGAGCAAAAGCCATATGTAGGTTAAGTTCTCATTTCTCTTCCTTGCTATTTTCTAAGACAAATTGAAGAACACACAAATGTTTGTTGGTTGCAAATCCGAATGCTAATCCTCCTCAAGCAACTGCCAATAGACAAAGGGAGGAGAACACAACACTGAAAATATCTGCATGAGTTGTGTTCTGCAACCCAGTTTTGCTGAATCGCAGTAAACAGTGAGTCTTAGCCTTGAATGAGTGACAGACATCAAATGGTCATGTTTCCTACACGTGCCAGCTAGCGAACCCTAGGAACTGCCTGCGGGTGCTCAGTAAAGACCATTCCTCTGTTCCTAGGTAACAGCTTGCATTTCTCTATTGTCACAGGCCACCTCCCGGATTTTCTTACTAACCAAAAATAATGTTCTGCTTGCGGATCAAAAGTCTGGAAATATCAAATCAGAGGTGCCACTGGGAGATGTTACCAAAGTGTCCATGAGCTCCCAGAATGATGGCTTCTTTGCAGTGCACCTCAAGGAGGTGGGTGACAAGTGTGTAATACAATAATATGACCTTTCTGCATGCAGTGTTATAAAAAGTTATTATATTGTAGCATTATAAAACCAGTGTGTAATACAATAATATGACCTTTCTGCATGCAGTGTTATAAAAACAGTTATTATCTTGTAGCATTAAATCATATTGGTTAGCCTATAAGTTTAGAACTTTCTAGAACTTTGCTGTATCTGCAAAAACTTTGATTCAAAATGATTGCAGCCAAGTGAGAACAGTTATTAGATGATGATGGAGGTTGGACTATATGATCTTCTGAGGCCACTTCCAACCCCTGACATTCCATGATTCTGTGAACAACCATTTTCTTGTGAAAATCAGACTTCATCTCTTCAGGACTGCAGTTTTCCATTGGCAGCAGGGGCCTTTAATTCAGTCTGGATCCCTTGTGACAGGGTTTTCCTTTTTCAGCTGCTCACTTAATTCTTCCTGACGCGCTGGTGAAATATTTCTCTGTTCTTTATGGGATTCCAAGAAATCCACCTTATGGCACAGCTAATTTGGTTCCTCAGGTCTAAATAACTTAGCTCATTCCTATATTTGCTTCACTGCACTGTCAGCATCGCTCTGCTAAAATCATTAAGCTGAGATTTGTCTCCTAGCATGAAAGGATTTGAAGACCATCACATATGTATTTTCATCCTGACCTTCATCCTTATGCTGGTCTTGGTAACTGGTTTTCTATTCTCTTCTGAAAATACTGTGAGCTTGCTGCTGTGTAGCCAGAAATGGGACAGAGAAACACTACAGTTTTGTAGGACAGATGAATGTGACCCTCCTTTAGGGTCAGAAGGGGGTTTAGCTTTCTCAAGAGGCTGGGGATTTTTTAGAGAGTTTATTAGCATCTTGATCCTAAAGGCTGCACCACACCCCTACGTAACTGGCAAAACAGAAGACGCTGTTGCATTGGGAAGAGAAGATTTCTTGTAAAACCTCCTGCTTGGCTGGCATTTAATATTTTCCATATTCTAGATGGTAGTCCTGACTACTTCCCTTTCTGTTTCAGGGGTCAGGAGCAGCTGGTAAAGGAGATTTCCTGCTGAGCAGCGATCACCTTATTGAAATGGCCACTAAACTTTACCGCACTACCCTCAGCCAAACCAAGCAGAAGCTCAACATTGAGATATCTGATGAGTATGTTCCTCGTTTGCTTAACACTGCACTTCCTTCAGTGCAACATGCTAAAAAGTCAAGTGTCTAACGTTAGAAGAGCAAAACAGTGTCGTGTAACTACCAGCTTTTCTCCTGATACTGTACTTGAAAATAAGGATCCAGTTTTCAATGTCTACTCATGACTGGCATTAATTTTGGCTCTTATTTCCTTGAGAGTTGTTAAGAGAAAATGTGTTTTTTCTCAAAGTAGCTTCAAATATGGCTACAAAGCAGAACTGCTGCTGTAGAAAGAGATGTGAGAGAATGGTTTTGTGTGTGACTGAAAGTTCACCTATTCCCATGAGATGCGTATTGAGTAGAGAGGGCACTAGGTGCCAGCTTCTGCAACCAAAATGGAATGAAAAACTCCTCCCCAAAACACAAGTAATCATGGTGCTAGTAATGAAAGGCTAGAAAGCTCAACCTTCTCTTCTGGGAAGGTGAAAAATGTGTGCCTACCATTCCTGCTGCTGGTGTTAGAGACACCTGTTGCTTTTGGGGGTTTTTTTGATTGTTAAAAAGCTTGGATTGATAAAAAGCTTTCATCTTAAATTAATATTTCTTTCTGCTTCATAAACTTCCACATTTTTGCCTTAAAAAAGGACTGCAAATCCAGTGTTTATAGCCACAGTCTGATCTAGTTGCATGTGTCTGTGCTGACTGCAGGGGGGGTTGGACAAGATGACCTTTAAGGGTCCCTTCCAACCCAATGCAATCTGTGATTCTGTGTGTGAACTCCCAAAGCCTTCTGAATTCAAGCCCTGCACTCAGTCCAGCACTGTTACACGCTCAGTTGGCTGTGTGAAGTGCCCCTGACTGCAGTAGTTTTGATCTGGTGCATTTATTCACTTTGAACATAGAACATTTGGACCCCTCTAACAGTAGTGTGTAGGTAACAACTGAACCTTTTAGCTGTCTGCACCGCACTGCCCTTATGCTAGAGTCATGATGGTGAGTTTAGTTTGTATGTGTTCGGATCTTAACGTTTAGTTAAAAGCTAATTTTGCTGTTCCCTTCAAAATGACATCTGCCATTTTCCTTTGTTCTGTTACCAGATGTGATTTAATGTGCTCAAGGGTGTGTCTTTTTAGCCTTTAAAAGACTGTGGCTGTCCCCAGTAAGTTCCAGTTCAATGATGGCTACAAAGAAATAAACTACTAAAACAGAGTTTAAGCATGCAGAATTTAAGTCTAGCCTGCCCACTTGCCTTAGGTCTGGAAAACAGTCTGCTCCCTGGGAGCCTTGCATTTGGGGATGTGGTTTTGTTTCTTGTCTCACAGATTAAAAACATTCAAGTGGACATTGCTCTTGAGTGCTCCCAGACTAAATAATTTAAATCTGTTAGCAGGTCTAAGCCTGCTGGTGGTGAAGCAGTACTTGGAGCTTAGGGATTGAGGAGAAAACATGGCCTTATTTTGACTGCTCCTTGGGAAGAGAGCTGATAGAAAGAAGCAAAGTTGCTGTTGATTCCAGGGCACAATAAGAGACAAACCATCTCTATACCGAATACGGGAAGAGTGAGCAGAGGAGAAGGCAGTGTTGGTGACAAGAGATGATGTCTGTAGGATCTACTCGTGTTCTCCGGATGCTCGCGTGGCTGTGAGCACTGAACAAGTTAATCTCTGTGCAGTGGGGAAGCAGGAGCGAAGGGCAGCTCGACACAGCAGAGGCCATTTCCTCCCCTGAGCTCTGCCGTCAGCTTGATTTGTGGGTTCCGGCTGCAGAACAAATTCTTTGAAGTTTTTGGCCTCTGCTGGAGGACTCTTTTTTAAGGATGCTCAAAGGGAAAAATTTGCTGCATTGTAAAGAACTTTTTAGGTCAGCAGCTGCTGCCTGTGAGCCAAAAGGCAGTGCTGCCCTGTGTAATGCTTTTAATCTTGCTACCCAGATGCCTGTGGGCATTTCCTTCTTTTAAAGCAGTCCTCCACTTTGAGTGAAATTTCCCTTCCAGTAAAAAGTGAAGAGGCAAATCCAGATGAATTTTTCCTGAATTAATTTATCCTAAATACCTAAACTTAGGAGATTGCTGGGAAGAAAGAGGATTTTCCCAGTTGCTAAGTAGAGGGCTCTAAAGGCTCACTAAGGATTAGAAATACGAGAGCTGCTAAAATACCAGATACACCTAAAGTAAGTGTAAGCCAGAAGAGCAATGCCTCTGATGTTCATAGGATCACAGGGTGGTTTGGGTTGGAAGGGACCTTAAAGATCCTCTAGTTCCAACCCCCCTGCCATGTGCAGGGACACCTCCTACTAGACCAGGTTGCTTAAGGTCCCCATACAACCTGGCTTTGAACACTTCCACGCTTGGAACCTCCACAACGTCTCTGAGCAACTTGTTCCAAGGCCTCGCGTCCCTCACAGGGAAGCATTTCCTCCTAATGTCTAATCTAAATTATGCTCCTTGCAGTCTGAAACCATCACCCCTCATCCTGTCACTCCATGCTTGTGTAAAAGTCACTGTGCTGTTACAGAAGTTGCTCTGTTTCTGTAGAAGTATTTGGCATCCTACTGTGAAAACAGAGAAGACCCTCTGGATGACGGTGAAGCAGCTGGAAGTGCTCTCTGCTGCATTTCTGGTATATTGGAAATTCTGGTTTAAACCACGTTCTTTCTAAGGGAATATAAAACGGTAACTACAACAAAAGATCCACACTTACAGACAGAAGGCAATCATTAGGAGATGCTTCCTGAAGGAGAATCAAACCATATCATAACCTGTGGCTTTTGTTAATTCTCCAACTCTTACTGTTCATACAGACCTGAAAACAACATCTTTTGGAGCCACGCTCTGAAACAACAGGAAACGATTCCTTCTTCTCGTGTCACTTACCTCTCTTTTCTCCATCCGTAAGTAAAATCTGTCTTCTTCCCTCTCCTAGGTTCCTGGTTCAGTTCAGACAAGACAAAGTGTGTGTGAAGTTCATACAAGGCAGCCAGAAAAACGGCAGCATCCCAACCTGCAAGCGAAAAAACAATCGGCTTCTTGAAGTGGCCGTCCCTTAACTGCAGCTGGTTGCCTCTCCCTCTCATGGACTTGTTTCTTTGTAATAGTGCAATTTTAGTTGTTTGGTTTTGCTGGGTTTATCCCTTTCCGGAGCTGTTGATGGCTAATAGCTTTAGAAACCTGTGGCAAAACATTTGCTCAATCAACTTTTTAATCTCTTTTGTTTATGCCAGACTTTTAACCCTCAAAAATGCAGCTGGCACATACCTGTCACACACAAACCATTCTCTTTTGTTTAGCAGTCTTATTTTAGTGCAGCGTACCATAAACCCACATTATTACTGATCAGTTACTCACATTCCCTAGGCTAGAGACCCACATAATGGGAACTGTGTATGGCTTCGATGCCCCTGGTGCCCACTGTCTTTTTATACCAACCTGTTCTGGTGTTCTGAGGAGCTCTTTGCTTGCCTGCACCAAGGAGCAACATGGAGACCAACACACAAGCTTCTGTAGTTAGCACTAGGACCTACATAAGTCCACCTTTCAGTCAGTGCAGCACTGCAACATCTAGTTCTGCCAAACAGAAGGAATACATAATTATAGAAGCAGCTGTATGGATCATTTTATAGTCAAACCTGCAGACATTTTGGAACAGGATTTTTAACCAGGTCAGATTTTTTAATGACTTTATACAGTAAGAACCAGGACAACTCAAAAAAGCTGTCACCAAAGCTACCACAATTCAAGGCATATTTTCACAGAACCACAGAATGTTAGGAGCTGGAAAGGACCTTGAAAGGCCATCTACTCCAAGTCCCCTGCCAGAGCAGCATCACCTATACCAGATCACACAGGAACACGTCCAGGTGGGTCTTGAATATCTCCAGAGAGAGAGACCCTCACAACCCCCCTGGACAGCCTGTTCCAGGCTTCTGTTTCTGTTCTGCCTTTTTTTCCTCTTTTTTTTTTTTTTTTTTTAAACTTTTACATCACCAGTTAAGACTAGAGCCTAACAAAAAAAAAAAAAAAAAAAAGCAGTAGTATTCCTACTGTAAGTAAAGAGTGAGTATTTAAACAGTGAGTTAGCCAGCAGAAGGCTCGAGCCTTTCCTGCAGCTACCGGCATGTACAATGTGCAATAAAACACACGAGACATTCTCTGGGCAATTATTTATAGAGCAAGAAGAGAGAATTGGTGCAGACTGCATAGACAATGTAGGGGTTAAAATAGAGCTGCGTTCTTCAGTTGCAGTTTTTCAGCGTAGTTGTCAAGTTGGGAAGAGGACTTTGAAAGCCCCAAAAAAATGTGTAATTGGGGGTGGGATGGGAGGGGTGACCCTGTATATAAATTGGTCTCACAGTAATAAAACTGTTCTAATTCTGTGCTGTTTGGTACTCCTATGTCATAACCATATTTTTGTACTCCAAACTATTTTATATAACCCGCGTGCCTGATGTAAATGCATGCACAGAGAATACAATCAGGAGCTGCATTTCAGTGTAACTGACTGCACTGCATCTTTTGTAAGCCAAAAGCTGAAATCCTGAAGAGGAGAGATGCCTTTTAAAAACAGAGGTAACCGCTCAAGTGAAGGGTTTGTTGGATGTGGCTGTTTGATTTGTTGATGCAAGGACAGTGGAGAGAGCATTGTAATTTTTGCAGTCTGATCTAGGACAGATTAAGTTCCTGAGTATCTGATGTGCAGTGCTGGAAGTCCAAGCATAAATAAAGGCAAGATAAAGAAAAGTTCAGAGTCTCGTTACTCTCCCAGTGGTAAAGTGATGCAGTGCTCGTTGCTGTGAAGGCTTCTCTACCTACTTCAGCATTAACACTGGCATTGAAACAGCCTTTACTGGAAAAGGTAATCCTAGTGGCTATCAGTCTGAAAAAAACAACTGCTTTGGGTTAGAGCACATTTTGCTTTGCTTTGGGCTCAAAGGACCTGGTTTTGCTCTGATTTGGATCCAAACCAGTTGTTGTGGCTGGCTGCTTTAATATTGCTGTTAAATGCCTGTGCACGTGTCCTTGAAAGGTAGCAGTAAGCAACAGACCTTTTCCAATATGACAAAAAGTTACTCCTTCATTCTGATCTGAGTTTGAACCTTTCTTTTAACCATAAAAACAGAATTATATTGGTTGGAAGAGACCTCCAAGATCATCAAGTCCAAACCACAGCCATTTAACCATGTCCCAGAGCATCACATCCACACATTTCTTGCACAGTTCCACGGACAGTGACACCACTACCTCCCTGGGCAGCCTGTTCCAGTGCCTGACTAACAGCTGAGTCATGTGAAAGATTTCATTACACTGAAATAATTTGACACATATTTTAGAGATGCTTACAAAGATCTTAGTATCAGTTTGCAATGTACAATCAGAATACTTCAAAGGAATTATTCCACTGCCTGAAGAAGACAGCATAGAATCATGGAGTGCTTTGAAGTGGAAAGGGCCCTTTCAAGGTCACCTAGTCCACTTCTCCTGCAGTAAGCAAGGCCATCTTCAACTCAGAACCCCATCCAACCTGGCCTGGAATATTTCTAGGGTTGGGACATCTACCACTTCTCTGGGCAACTTGCTTTCGCCATCCTCCACGTAAACAATTTATTCCTTGTATCTAGGCTCAAGCTCCCCTTTTAGTTTCAAACCATCACCCCAAAACAGGCCCTGCTAAAACATTTGTCTCCATTTTTTTTACAGGCCCCTTTTAAGTACTGAAAGGCTGCAAAAAGCTCTCCTTTCTCTTCTCCAGGATGAACAACCCCAACTCTCTCAGCATTTCAAACCACAAGATCTTGTACTAGAATTCCTGCTTAAGTAAGGATTGGAGGGTTTGTAAGACTGTTATTGCTACCGTAAAGTAAGCAAAACAAACACTTGAAGTCTGATCTCATCCTGTAGTAGCTTGCAGGTAGGAAATGGGAGAGTTTGGATGGATGGACGGATGGATGGCTATTGGAACCATGAAATTAGGGTGTTACAGGATAATGTTAGGGGCCTACAGTGTGCACTTGGGAGCTCAGAAGGCCAATGGCATCCTGAGATGCATCAAAAGCAGCATGGGCAGCAGGCTGAGAGAAGTGATTATGACACTGCTTTGGTGAGATCTTACTTGGGAGTACTGCATCCAGTACTGGAACTCTCAACACAGGAAAGATCTGCACCTGATGGATGGAGCAAGTCCAGAGGAGGGTTACAAAGATGATAGGGGGTCTAGAGCACCTCTGCCATGAGAAGAGGCTGATGGAGCTGGGGTGGTTCAGTCTGGAGAAGGCTCCAGTGAGACCTAATAGCAGCCTTCTGGGGCCTGAAAGAAGGCTGCAGAGGGACTGTTTACAAAGGCCTGCAGGGATAGGACAAGGGTTAATGAGAGGAGATTGAGCCTGAGATTAGAGAAGAGCAGATTTAGACTGGATGTTAGGAACAAGTTCTTTACCATCAGGGTGGTGGAACACTGCAACAAGTTGCCCAGGGAGGTGGCTGGGGCCCCAGCCCTGGAGCTATTCAAGGCGAGGCTCCACAAGGCTCTGAGAAACCTGATCTAGTGGAGGATGGCCCTGCTGACTGCAGAGGTTTGGACTCGATGACCTTTGGAGGTCCATTCCAACCCAAAGTATTCCATGATTCTATGGTATTTGATCCATTCCCAGCCAGATGCAGCACACATCCCTTTTGTTTCTTTGATCTTTGCAGCAGGGCTGGTTGGCCAAAGCTGCAAAAAACTGCAAGAAGGACAAAGTCCTTACTTGGATCTCTGCTCTTTCATTCTTTTTTCTGGACCTTTACAATTTTTACCTTGCATATGAGCTGGCACTTTGTGATATTTACCTTGGGATACTTCAGTATTTCTCAGTGTTGCTGAACCTGAGTTCTTTTGATATGCTAGGAGAGCCATGGTGTCTTGATGTAGAAGTTGTTTTAGAAGTACCTAGGATGTGGAAAATAAAAACACAAGGTCACACAGGGCTTTTTTTCCCTTTCCTCTGCTTTCTTTTATACCCTTCTGTCAAATGGAGTTGTAAAGATCATTCCTGCTATGGTGCTAACCTGACACACCCTCTTATTTGTAAATCTTGTCAGCGGAAAGCTAGGCAAGAATGGCTAAAAAAGAGATCTGCTGCATGATACTTTCCAGAATCAAATAAAATTGTGTTTCTAGACCTATGCTTGCTTTCAATCTGTATCTTCCTTACTGCCATCAGATCCAAAAAGAGCAGGTGACTGGTGTTAGCTTAAATATGCACAACAGTGGTGGTTGACTGGGAGAGAGGGGACATTTTTTGTTTGAGAGTCCTTGCCCAGATGGGGCTGACAGCAGTTGCTCTGTACCTGCCTGTTGTGTCCCTATCATAGAATCATTGACTGGTTGTGGAGTCTCTTCTCTGAAGAGATTCCAAACCCACCTGGACCTTGCAATCCTGTGCAAGCTGATGTAGGTGTGCTTGCTGTAGCAGGGCAGTTGGACTAGATGATCTCCAGAGGTCACTTCAACCCCTACATTCTGTCATTCTGATTACCCTAGTGTGTCCCACAGACCAAGCTCTCCCTGTATTTCTTTCTTTGAAATGGCTGGAATGGCAAAGCTCATGCTGAAATATGAAAGCATGAGCCAAACCACCCTGACCCTGCAGTGAGTCAGCACCGTGTCTGCTCTGTGTCACCCCATCCCAGATGCTCCCCGGTTGGGGAGTTGTGCTAGTCTGAGGGGGTATTTGCTGGTAGCACCACAGCAAATAGAATCATAAAAGGGCTTGGGTTGAAGGGGTCATTTAAAGGTCGGCTAGTCCAATCCCCTACAGTAAGCAGGGACATCCCCAACTACAGCAGGTTGCTCAGGGCCCTGTTGAGACTGACCTCCAGGGATGGGGCTTCTACACCTCCCTGGGCAATCTGAGCCAGTGTTTCACCACCCTCATAGTAAAGAACTTCCAAATGTCCAATCTAAATCTACCTTGCGCCAGTCTAATGCCAGAGCAGAGCACAGTAGCACAATCACTCCCTCAACCTGCTTGCCACATTTATTTTGATGCAGTCCAGAGGTTGTAAGTGCATATTGTTGGCTCATGTCCATCTTCTCATCCACCAGTACCTTTTTTGCAGGGCTGCTCTCGATTTCATCATTCCCTGCTCCAGTTTCAAACAGTTCCCCTCATCCTATCACCACAACCCCTTCTAAACAGTACTTCCCCAGTCGTCCTGTAGGTCCCCTTTGCATAACTGAAATACAGCAATAAGGTCTCCCTGGAGCCTCCTTCTCCAGGCTGAACAGCCCCAGTTCTTTCAGCCTGCCTTCATAGCAGAGGTGCTCCAACCCTCTGATTATCTTTGTAGTCCTTCTCTGGACCCACTTCAGCAGGTCCATGTGTCTCTTGTGTTGGGGGCTCCAGAGCTGGACGCAGTACTGCAGGCAAGGTCTTACCAAAGCAGAGTGGCAGAATCACCTCACTTGATCTGCTGGCCATGCTGCTTTTGATGCAGTCCAGGATGCCATTGGCTACCTGGGTTTCAAGTGCACATTGTTGGCTCATGTCCAGCTTCTCATTCACCAGCACCCCTAAGTCCTTTACTGCAGGGCTGCTCTCAGTTTCCATCCCCCAACCTATACTGATAGGAAGATTGTCCCAACCCACGTGCATGACCTTGCAGTTGGCCTTGTTGAGCTCCATGAGATTCACTTGGGCCTACTTCTCCAGGTCCCTCTGGATTTTATCCTGTTACTCTGACATATCAACTGCATGACACAGGTTGGTGTCATCTGCAAACTTGCTAAGGGTGCTTCAGTCTCACTGTATCATTGATACTGAACAGCACTGGTCCAAATATGGACCCCTGAAGTACACCACTTGTCACCCATCTCCATCTGGACATCAAGCTACTGACCACTACCCTCTGGATGCAACCACCCAATCATTTCCTTATCCACTGAGATGTCCACCCATTGTCCTAAATGAGCACAGCTTTTGGAAGGCAGAAGGTGGTATGAATGTGTACAAGTGTGACCAGCAAGATGAGGGATGTGATTCTGCCCCTCTGCTCTTGTGAAACCCCACTTGGGGTGCTGTGACCAGTTCTGCAGCCCAAGATACAAGAAGGACATGAAACTGCTGGAGTGGGTCCAGAAGAGGCCATGAAAATGATCACAGAGCTGAAGGGGACAGGCTGAGTTGGCCTGTTCAGCCTGGAGAGGAAAAGGCCCAAGGGAGACCTTAAAAAACAGCCTTCCAGTACCTGATGAAAGCTGGAAAGAGACATTTTACAAGGGTTTGTAGTGATAGGATGTGAGGGAACACATTGAAGCCTGAGGAGGGCAGATTTAGACTGGATTTAGGAAGAAATTTTTCACAGTGAGGGTGGTGAGACACTGGAACAGGTTGCCAAGGGAGGTGGTGGATGCCTACCTTGCTGGAGGTGTTCAAGGCCAGGTTGGATGAGGCCTTGAGCAGCCTGGGCTAGCGGAAGGTGTCTCTGCCTATGGCAGGGAGGGTTGGAATTAGATGATCTGTAAGGTCCCTTCCAACCCAAACCGTTCTTTGAATCTCTGAACCTATGAATGGAGCCAACTGCATGACTGCTCCGTGTCCACATAGGATATGTGGGGGACATGAACATGAGATAAACTACTGTGTGAAACCTTCACCTTCTCCAGACAGTGACAAAATTCTCATCGGCTCCGCAGGGGCCAGAGCTTCTCCCTGTCCTCCAAGCAGATCATTACAGAGCTTCCAGTGGGGATCAAGTCATTTCCTCTGCTATTTGCCTGCATTCCTCTTTCAGAGCGTCCCATTGCCTCCTCCAGCTTGTGGAAGCACACTTTGAATTTCAGCATACCTGTCTGGATTGCTTCCATGCTCCAAACCCAGAGCTTGAGCCTGCAGCTGGGATGGGGCACTTCAGGCACCTCCTTGTGGGCTCTGTGGATGCAGCGTGCAGTGTGCGCACTTTGGCACCAAGCCTCAAGCTGGTCCAGCTCCAGGCCAAGTATTCCAGCTCCAGGCCAAGGATCCATCCTTTGGGATTGTGATGTAGAACTCACAGCAGCTCAGCGACGTGGGGAATGGGCCACCAGCAGTCCCCAGCCACACTCCTCTTCAAAGCAGGCCCAGCAGATACAGTGCCATGATGTGCTGTCAGGTCCTCTGAGCCTGGCTGCTCCAGCCCGCTCTCTGCACAGTTTGGCAATGGATGTGAAGATGGGAGGAAGGAGAAGAACTGTGGGGAGGCAGCGCAGTGCTGGCATGCTTTGAAAGCCAGTTCCTTCGCTCCAGATGTTCCAAATCACATGTGGAGAAGTGTTTGTGGTCAGATGCTGCTTGAAACCGATCGCTGACGGTCTCCTGAGACGCCCTGTGACAAACTGAATAATAAAAATGCTAAAAATAGCAGAATTATTCCCTGGAAAAGCAAAGTTCCCACAATCCAATGAGCTGGGAAAATCGTTGAACTTTCTTTGGACACAATGTGCTCTTTTTTTCACGTGTGTGCTCTTCAACTTTAAACCATGAGTCTCTGAGCTTTTTTTCTTACAACCTTTCTCCTCCTACCAGCTCCAAACAACCACGGTTCCACCCTCTGCAGCCCTAGCAGCAGCTCAGCTGGCCACCAGCCATCAATATGAAAACCAAAAATCTTTTGTACTCCTGGAACCTCAGCGTTTGGTCCCTGCTTGGTGTGAGCTTGCAGAAGCTTTTCTGTCAGAAACATGAGCTCACCGCACATACAGAAAGATCCCCAGGATCGCCAAATCAAACCAATAACCCCACTCTACAAGGTTCACCCCTAAATCATATACCCAAGCACCCCATACAAGCAACCTTCAAGCACATTCAGGGTTGGTGACTCAACCACCTCCCTGGGCAACTCATTCCAACACCTGACCACTCTTTCCATTCCTTCCATGTTGTTTTTTTTTTTCCCTAATGTCCAGTCTAAACCTCCCCAGTCACAGCTTGAGGCCATTGCCTCTTGTTCTATCACTGATTACCTGTGAGAAGATACCAGTACCAACCTCTCCACAGTGTCCTTTCAGGTAGCTGCAGACAGGGATGAGTCTCCCCTCAGCTTTCTGTTTTTCAAACTGAACAGCCCCAGCTCTTTCAGTCACTCTTCATAGGATTTATTCTCCAGGCCCTTCCCCAGCTTCGTCACTCCTCTCTGCGCTCGCTCCCGCATCCTGACCTGTCTTTTGGTGCAAGAAGTGCCTGCTCACATCCAGCTGTAGTCATGACCTTCCTTCCTCAGTGAATGGGCAACCAGGGGCCAACCACAGCACAAGGGTTTGCTACTACCTGTGTTGTCTCACAGGCAGAAGGCTCAAGGTCAGTGAGGTCCCAAGACCCTCCTCAAAAACACTGCTCGGTGAGGTCAGGTTGCTCTTGAGAACTTCATAGTTCATTGAGTGGAAGTGGATTTTCTGGTGGTGAGAGGAGATACGCTGCAGTCATCTTATGCTGCAGTAATGAGTTGCAGAGGTGATGGGTAATGAGAAGCTATGGAAATGCCTGATGTGTCCAGAGTGAGGTGCTGTGTCTTTCACTAGCAAGCAGCAAATTCTACAAACTGAAGCTAATGATTATTTTTTTCCTTCCATAGAGAGCTGACTACAAGTATAAGGCCCCCACTGCAAGAGGATGGGGCCAGGCTCTTTTCAGTGGTGCCCGGTGACAGGACAAGGAGCAACAGGCACAAACGGGAACATAGGAAATTCCACCTCAACATGAGGAAAACCTTTGCTGTGAGGATGCTGGAGCCCTGGAGCAGGCTGCCCAAAGAGGTTGTGGAGCCTCCTTCTCTGGAGAGGTTCCAAACCCACCTGGAGGTTGAGATCCTGGGCAGCCTGCTGTAAGAGATCCTGCTTTAGCAGGGGGTGTTCGACTATATGATCTCCAGGGACCTCTGGGGAGCATCTAGTCCAACCCTCCCAGCAGGGCCAGGCACAGCAGGTTGCTGGGGATCACAAGTCACACCATGCTGGGATTCTGTGATTTCTGTGTCCTCTCTGACTGCTGTGTGGCTGTGGAGTTTAGCTAGCAAAGCATCTGAGGAACAGCTGTTCCATGCCCTTGTGAAAATGAGGCACACAGCAAATTTAGGGGTAGAGTAAAACCAAAGAAGTGGAGCAGGATGCAACGAAGAGCACAAATGTTTTAGGAGCTCTGCAGAGGAAACACAAAAAGGCTCCAGTTTGGTAATGGAATTAAGTTTGTGCTGAGCTGTTGGTCTGAAATTCAGATCTCTCATGATGTCTTGAAAATAGCATTTGGAAGAGATTTAACCTGCTGACAGACTGATGTTCTGTCCCAAAACCACCAGAAGAGTTATCTCCATGAGTATCTTCTTGCCAGGCACTGCTTTAAATAGTCTTAACAAAAGAAAGAGAAGTGATGCTGCTGCTTCTGCCATGAAGGCAAAACAAATAAATGGTGACTACAGAAAAGGCTACAGTCACCATCCTGAATTCCTTTTAGGGAATGTCCTGGATGGTGTTCTGCCATGAATGATGCCTCTTGCATTTTGCAAAGGTTTAATCCTCCTGGGGAGTGGTCTTGAACCTGACACCAGGTCCTCCTGACTCCTCCCTAGGGGTGGATCTTGAACCTGACCCCAAGTGTAGTGGTTAGCCCACTCCTGCTTCCTGCCTAGCCCCCTATAAAAACAAAGGAACTTCTGTTTCTCTCTGTCTTTTGCCCTGCCTGCTTGCCTGCTAGGACCACCCTTTGCTCCTGCTGCTTCTGTTTTACCACGTGGCCATCCTTCCTCGTGGTGGACAAACTCCCCAGAATCTACCTCCATCCATTGCCATTGATCTGGTTGTGTCTATATATACACACACATATATTCTGTCTTGGCTTTTTCCTCCCCTATACCTCTTTGTAACTCCCCTACCTTACATACCTGCTTATTTATTGTTAAAGGGATTTTAGAATAGAATAGAATCAACCAGGTTGGAAAAGACCTCCAAGATCATCCAGTCCAACCTATCACCCAGCCCTATCCAGTCAACTAGACCATGGCACTAAGTGCCTCATCCAGTCTTCTCTCTTTTAACTTCCAACTCGCAGTGAGACTGTTTATTTGGATGTGTTTTACCTTTTCCTCTCTACATCTCATTCCTTTCTTTCTGAAAGGGGGAGAGGGGAAGGCATCCTATAATTGTATTGGTTCCGTTAGCTGTATTTTGAGTCTCTGGGAAATTCAAGACACATCTTCATAGTTAACCATGGTGCTGAGTCAGAAAACACTGCCAGAGCAGCTCAAGGTACACGTAACTGTCCTGCTTCACCCAGGAGAGTACAGGGAGCTCTGCCTTCACTTGTACTGCCTGCTTCTTGGGCACATAACTCCCCATCCTCCCTTTTTGGATGTGGGAGGTCTGTCCTCACCTGTCCCTGGGCCACCACTCTTCATGATCAATGCTACCTTCAGCAGCAGTAGCTGTCTTCTCCTCTGGCACAGTGGTCTTAAACCCTGTTGTTTGTGAGGACTTGCCCTGTCTCTCCATGTATGAGAAGATCATTGCTCATAGGTCCAACCTTCCCATGGGTCCTTCCTCCAGCAGATCCCAGCATCCATCACTGGTAATACAGCTCTCACTACTGGAAGAGAATTGGCTGTCGAGTACACCAAAGGCAAAACTGCTTCCCTCCAGATTTATTCATTGATCACAGTTTGGATGGCACAGTCTGAACCATTTTTCTGGACATGGGAGAATCATGGAATAGCAGGGGTTGAAAGGGTAATCATTGAGTCCAACCTCCCTACCAGAGCAGGGTCACCTAGGGCAGGTCACACAAGGACATGTCCAGACAGGTCTTGAAAGTCTTCAGAGAAGACGACCCCACAAGCAATCTGGGCACCCTGCCCCAGGCTACCAGCACCCTCACAGTAAAGGAGCTTTTCTTCCTGTCCTCATGCATGTCCCATCAGGCAGATCTGGGGTTCTGCCATGGAGCCAGTGTGGCTAAGGCAGGGTGGGGAGGTGAAACAGGCAGCAGCACTGTCCTTTATGTTGCCTTCTCCCTAATACACATAATGAACACAGGGGCCTCCTAAGGTTTCAGAATGCACTAAGCCTGCCTCTTCCCCAGATTTGTTTCCTCCCCAGGAGGGTAGGAATGTTTATAACCTTCCTGGCAGGTGATGGAAGTGTCCCTTCCCTGACTCCTGCAGATGAGTTCTGCTATCAAGCCATGAATCACCCTGCATATATGGGACAGCCTTTAAACTTGAGATGAGCACCCATGGGAGGCATAAACAGGCACGAACGGCCTGGGTTATCAATATCTCAGCTGCCCCCCCTGGCCCTGTCCTGCAATGTGACTCTGTCTTCCACTGTTTGTAACCTGCTGCAAATGAAGGGTCCTGGCTTATACCAACACCTAACAAAGAACTGTCTGTGGTGGGCGCTGATTATCATGCAGGGTATGCCATGAATATATTTAATCCTTCTTCAAGGGCAAGAGGGTTCAGAGACTGCATGAGGAAGCTCTGTGACATGCCACCACCTAGCTCCTGTGGCTTACTACATGCTCCGAGCACTATACCTGTTCCAGAGCCCTGTCATGGGTTGTTGTCTTGCCCTGTGTCACTCCACAGGTTCACAGGAAAAGTCCTCCAGATGTTTAGACCCATGTCTTGAAACCAGTTTGAGAGACTCTCAAAAGGCTACTCAGCAAAACAGAGTGGTTTGTATTTTCTCAAGCACCTTGAAGCAATTTGAGACCATTTAATCATAGAATTGTTTTGGCTGGGAAAGACCTTTAAGGTCATCAAGCTGAGAATAGTGTTGGTAATTTCAAAGATGCCTTCCAGACCTTTGTTGCAGCTTTTCTCTCTCTGCTCCTTCACCAAATTGAGCATCACCTTGCCTGAAATACAGTCTAAGAAAGTCCTTACTTCAGCCAAGGGAAAGGAAGGGAGGTAACTTAGAGCTCCCTTTCCAGCTGAGCAAAATCTGCTTTCAAGATTTCTAGGTCGTAGCTGATGTGTCTGGTAAGCTCTGGGACTCAGCTGTTTCAAAGCCTATGTGTTCCAGAGCTCTGGAGATAAGTGCACTCATGAATCATGGCAAAACACTGCTGGGCAGGCAAGCACCTCCTGTACTCCGGAGGGACCTCTTGAACTGGTTCCCCGGGGCTGTTTGCTTCTGCCTACAGTGAAGCAGGGCTGCCCAGCCTGCAGATAACGACCTGCTCCAACTGCCTGTGGACAAGCCAGCATGGGCAGGTTGGCTGAGAGACGTATCTGGGTGACATCATTGGGAGGGCAAAGCTTTCAGCAAGCAATTTAGCAAATAAATACACCTCAACCTTGAACACATTCACCTTTCCATAACTGCAGCCATGACTGCAGGCAGCCTTTCATCCAGTTACCTCCTGTCCTCCTCTCTCTTCTCATACCCCACACCACTCCAGGCTATGGCTCTCCATGCTTTTGTGTGCATCTTGACCACAGAATGCCAGCATGGTAGGGTTGGAAGGGACCTATGGGAATCATATAGTCCAACCCTCTTGCTAAAGCAAGGGCACTCAGAGCAGGCTGCCCAGGTTCATAATGTCCAGGTGGGTTTGGATTCTCTCCAGAGAAGAGACTCCACAACCTCTCTGGGCAGCCTGCTCTAGAGTTCCAGCACATTCACAGCAAAGAAGTTTCAAGTGAAACCTTCTGTGTTCTGGTTTGTAGCCACTATCCCTTGTCCTATCACTGGGCATGAGTGAGAAGAGCCTAGCCCCATCCTTGTGACCTTCTTCAGTTTAAGGACTCCTCATAGTCCATTGCTCTGCAGGTGTCTACACTTACTTGTCTACTGGAAGTGATGGAGGGAGAAAGGGGGCAAACATTTTCCTGTCTTGAGCTATTTGATTACATTAAATCAAATAAAGAAGAATTTAAAAAAGGCAAGGGCTAGGAAGATGCTGAGAGGATTAAGGAGGAAACGCTGAGACCTGGGGCTGTTTAGCCTAAAGAAGAGGAGATTGAGAGGGGATCTTCTCAATCTCCTCTGAGATTGAGGAGCTGAGCAATAGCTAATAGGCAGGTGCCAAGACACACCATTTCCATTAAAACCTTTGTGGGACACTTACTGCTGCTGACTTAGCTTTAACTTCAATGTTAGCATCCTCAGTGTGAAGACCGGTTAAGATGTTGGGGTTCCACCACAAGTACAAGGTTGAGCTTGGTGGGTGGAGGCAAAAGGGAACTGGCAAAAGGAGAGGTGAGCTTTGCACTGGCTGCTATGTCCTGCAAGGAGAGCAAAGCAAATAATCAACATCACCCAGGGCACACCAAGGAACTAGACAACATCCACAACAAACTAGACAACATCCTCATTAATTACAAGCAAAATAACCCCATCACATACTATTATCTCAAATACAATGGCAACCCTTGGCCCTCATCTGCATGTTCATCAGCTTCTTCAGTGGAGACCCGTGATGGAGGTGCTAAACCAGTCGCGCACATTCAAACCCACTTGTTTATTCTAATAATAGCTGCTTCTTTTTCCACTTGACATATCTCTGTATGAGAAAGATTCTGAAGTCATGGTGGACAGTAAGTTCTCCATGGGACATCAACATGCCCTTGTTGCCAAGAAAGCCAGTGGTAGCCTGGGGTGCATTAAGAAGACCGTGGCCAGCAGGTCAAGGGAAGTTCTCCTTCCACTCTGCTCTACCCTGGTGAAGTTGTCCCTGAAGTATTGTGTCCAGCTGTGGGCTCTCTAGTTCAAAGAGGACAGCAATATACTAGAATGTGTCCAGTGAAGGCTATGAGGATGATTAAGGAACTGGAACATCTGTCTAATGAGTAAAGGCTGAGAGACCTGGGGCTGTTTAGTGTGGAGACAAGAAGACTGAGAGGAGATCTTATTAATGTTTATGAATAACTGAAGGGTGGGTGTCAAGAAAGTGGTGTCCTGCGATAAAACAAAGGGCAATGGATACAAAATGGAACACAGCAGGTCCCCGCTGTGGTCAGCCAGCCACTGCTAGTGTAAGCAACCCCAGGGAAGCAGCAACAGGACAAGGGGACACAGTCTCAAGTTGTGCCGGGGGAAGTATAGGCTGGATGTTAGGAGGAAGTTCTTCACAGAGAGAGTGATTGGCATTGGAATGGGCTGCCCAGGGAGGTGGTGGAGACACCATCCCTGGAGGTGTTCAAGAAAAGACTGGATGATGCACTTAGTGCCATGGTTTAGTTGACTGGATAGGGCTGGGTGATAGGTTGAACTGGATGATCTTGGAGGTCTTTTCCAACCTGGTTGATTCTATTCTATTCCTATTCCTATTCTATTCCTATTCCTATTCTATTCTGTTTCTTTTCTTCTTGAGCTTTTTTCTCTGAATTGCCATTGCACGGTAATTTACTGTCACAAGGAGTGATTCTGTGCCAACTTCGGTCAGACACGAGGACAAAGCTCTTCTAACTATCTCTGATTTATGTTGCTTACTTTAGCAAGCATATTTCTTGAATACAGTATATTTTAAAATGCTATTTATTGAAATCTCAGCACTCTGCATTGTTTAATAACAATGATGATGAGGCACTTAGTGCCATGGTCTACTTGACTGGATAGGGCTGGGTGATAGGTTGGACTGGATGATCTTGGAGGTCTCTTCCAACCTGGTTGATTCTATGATTCTAAGCAGACCCAATAGCTCAGCATGGTCATTGTGTCTTGAAACCAAATCCACAGCAGGCCCACATCTCCTTTGTGGAGGGATCTGACTACTTTCTGAGAGTACATGGTCTTGTCAGTGCTTGAAGTTGAATCAGCTTCACATACAAGCACCCTAGAGCTCGAAATGCTCTATAAACCATGAAAATGCTATTCCATTACAGCACTGATTGCACTGAAGTCTCCTGGGATCTCTGGGGAGGGCTTCCTCATTCAGATGCCCCCTTTCTAATGATTGTTCTCAGACACCTGCTCCACACCAAGGCAGGAGGTCAGACTGGATCAGATCAGTTAAGTGATGAGAGCTTGGTAAGGCCTCTGGGTACAGCACCTCTTTCTTCTGCTGTTGGAGTGTGCTTGCAGATAGTTACCTTCATAAAGAGCATCACCCCCAGGTTCCGCATGTTGTACTTGCACATCAGCACCTCTGGGAAAGCACAGGCTGCTGCACCACAGAAAGTGGTACTCAGGTCCAGGTAGCTGTTTGTCCTCCTTGCTGAAATCAAGGTCACAATGTTTGGCCCAGCACCCATCTGTGGTAAGAAGCACATTTTCACACTTGCTATCTTGGTGCACCGAGATGTGGTTGTGCAGGTGGCACATGGCCACCATGGTCATTTACAGAAGTTCCTGTTCAGAAGATGCTGTTACTTAAAAACATCCTACCCAGTCATAAGCAGGCCAGAAGCAGAAGGCCATTTTGCTGGATACAGATGATTTGCTGGCGCTTCAGTTTAGCCTCTTGAGTCACAACCACAGAGACTTCAGCAGAAGTCTGAGATGGACTTTTCACAGAAGCCTGGGAACTTGGAGATGGCTAAACAGGACTCAACCCAAGTGAGCATTTTTATCTGGGAACAGGCTTTCCAGGAAAGTGGTTGAATCATTACCACTGGAGGTATTTCAAAGATGTGTAGATGTGGTTCTGAGGGACATGGTTTAGCAGTGGACTTGGTACTGCTGGGTTAATGTTTGGGCTTGATGACCTGAAAGGTCTTTTCCAGCCTATATGACTCTATGATTCAATGCTTAGACCAGGTGTCCCCTCCCTGCTTACCACCAGAGCACCTCTGGAAAATGCTGTTGTAACACACTCTGAAAGATGTGTGTGCAGGACCCTACAGGAGCTTGGCTTATCTTCAGTATGTCTTCTAAAACAGGAGCAGATGTTCAGCTTGCAGATGTTCTTAAAGAGGTAAAATCTTCATTTATGGAAAACCTGTTTGGAGCTGCCTATAATAAAGTAACCAGGAGAGCCCTGGCGACATTGCAGTGGAAAAAAATAACCCAAGCAGCATCTCTGAACCACACTGCGATGGTAAGGAGTAGTGTTGTGGAGTTCTCCATCATTGGGAACTCTCCAGCTGCTTGAGGGTGCATGCTGCTTTGGGGAGTTCTCCAGCAATCTTGGCTGAGGTGGCCAGTTTCAGACTTAGGAAGTCCTCCTCCGACCCCAGAAAGCCCTATGCAGGAGCAAGGACTGAAGGGCTTGAGCAGTGCCACAAAGGAGGCTGAGAAGAAAGTCCTGGTTGTTGAGACACCAAAGACAAACAGGAGAATGGCATGCCTTGTGTGCTAGAACCTCCTCTATGTGAAGGACATAAAATGGGTTTGTAAGCCATCAGAGGGAATGGATATGTGGCAACAGCCCATACCACCACCTCTTGGAGCAGCTTGTGAGTGCCTTGGTAGGTGCCAGAGGAGATGAAGGGTGGACAGAGGTAATGGCCTGGCCTGCAAACATGATTTTCCAGATGGCATTTTCAGGCTGCTCCTGCCAAGAAACTCAAAATTGAAGGCAGTAGACTAGAGTGGAGTGGGAGATAAAAGGGACTAAGCAGGCTTTGCCAAGATGTCTGCTTGAGGAGCAGGAGGACTTCACTTGCAGGTCTGCCACTGAGAGGCTTTCCCATCTGAAGAGGGAGGAAAGTGACATCTTATGCCTCTATCCTTGTGGTAAGTCATGCCTGGCTTGCCAGAGCTTCAGCAAACCAGCTGTTTAGGGAAGCAAGCTTTCCTTCTCCAGTGCTGGAATGCTGGCTGAGCTGGGGGAGGCATGCTGGGGAAACTGGGAGCAGATGGGGCATCAGCCTCGGGAGCTCACCACACCCTTCTCAGGGCCCGAGGTGCTCACGTTGCTGTCTTTGCTCCGGTGGCTCCTTCCCACCACCTCCCTTTAGAAAGCTGGGAAGCTTTTACTTCCTTAGCCCCTGCTGCAGACACTTGGCTTGCCCTTCAAGTGGCTGATTCCTGTGCGCTTACGAAGGAGATCCTCCAAACGTCCTCAAGAGCCAAAGGGAAGGGCTGTGTAGTGCTGACAAGCTGCCAGGCCAAAAGAAGTGTCTAAACTTTCTCTTCCTGCTCCTCCTTGAGGCCAGGGGAAGAGCCCAGCAAGCCTGCTGAGATGCCTTCACAGCAGTAGGCCACTAGTTAGAAAGGCGTTGTCAGAAACTGGCGTTTTGTGCTGCACATCTGAGATCAGGGAACGGCTCTCTGCTCTCCTTGTTGCTTGTGCATCAGCAAAGCTCTTTTCACAGCTGGAAGGTGAAATGCCTACCACAATTGCTACTAGATAGTTGCCGTTACCTACAGAGTTGCTCGTTCTGTGTGCTGCTCTCTCTTCCTCTCTTTGCACTGCTAGCTCACGTTTTATCATGGCTGGCTGCTGAACAGGAGGGAAGAGGGCTTCAGGTGAGGCTTTAATCAAGGCAGAGGTTTCAAAAGCCACAGCAAGTGCCTCTTGGGTAGTGCAAATGAAGCCGGAATTGAGTGGGGACAAAGGTCAAAACAAAAGTTAGGAAATGAGAAGCTTTTTTTACCACATCGAGTTCTGTCCCTTCAATCCAACCATAATTAAGTGAGCAAAGCAAGTAGGTATTTTGTGGTTAACTACCCCAAATGAATGATACTTCCACTTTCCCCTTAGGCTAATCTACTGGCCTGCCTGTGGAGCACCTCATCTCAGCATCCTGTAGTCAGGAGACTGAGATGTCTGGCACCTCTTGTAGTTAATTTGTGGCTAGTTAAGGACTGCAGGATTTGACCTGTAATTAAGATACAACGATCCATAGTACCCAGAGCTAGAAAGCTGATGGGAAAGCATTATGGCTGTAGAGCAGATGATTAAATGTCTTTAAATGGAATGGACATTGGCAGAGACTGACTTCACTAGTTGCTCTAGAGTCAAGGATTCACAAATTAATGGCATTGAGTTGGAAGGGATCCTTAAGAGTCACATGCTAAAGCACCTCTTGAAGGTGCTCGACTAATCATCGAGGTGGCTTCTCCCACAGGTCTGGGTAGTCCTGGATAAGCCAGTCCTGTACGAAAGTTAAAGGAGAGGACAGGATAGACATGCAAATCAAAAAGCTTCGGAGCTGTCAAAACTGATGAGAAAGTTCAGGCTGAGCTTTGGAAGGTAGCAAAGACAAAGTCTAAGCAGCAGTATGAGCCCATCTTGGACTGGATAGTCGGTGTGGGTATGCAGGCATCAGAGGGAGGGAAGCAGTCAGGCACTTCAGGAGCAAGGCTGGAGACAGGTAACAGGGTCTGAAGGTCTCCTTGCTGAGCAGATTCCATGTGTCTAATCCATCCAACATCTAACTGGACAGGCTTTTCTCAGATTTAAAGAAACTGCCTGACAAACTAGCCCAGAGAGGAAAAGCACTAAAGCAAGTTGAGGCTTATGACATGCAGAGACAAAAGGATGTGTGGCTTGGGTGGGCAATGAGTACAGAGCAGCAGACGACTTCCCACTGTATTTGTTGCTATGCTTTCTAGAAAACTGAGCTCTCTGCTGCTTTCCTGATTGTGTGTTTCCCTAGAATAGAAATCCACCCCTTGAAAGCAAAAATCAGGCAGTCTCCTTGATTTACCACGAGTCGCTGCATCGCTGGGAGAGCAGGGAGGCTGGGCTGGAGGGGAGGGCAGCCCGCACTCCGCTGCTGGGGCTCACAAGCCACGCAGTGTATGTCTGATGCCACAGCGCCCTCTTGCGGACAAGTGGTCCGTTTCCATGGACTGCAGATCTCATTGCTCAGCACTGCTGCTCCTGCGACCTGAGAGTGACGGCTAAACTATGGATTTCCCCCTGAACACTGCTTTCTGAGGGCAAGTTCAGAGTTTGGGGCTTGGATTTTTATTTTACTATCATTTCAATCTTTTCCTTGCTCTTTTCAAAAATAACAGAATTGAGAAGGGTGAAGAGCTCCCAGGTGAATACAGCAGCTTGCCCTCAGAAATGAAACCTGAATTACTGTAGCTGGTGCTTTCCTAATACATTCACTTTGATATAGTCTATTTAATTTCTTGGTCTTGTCTTAGGATGTAGATCATAGAACTATAAAGACTGGAAAAGATCTCCACTGTGATCGAGTCCAACTGTTAACCCAGCACCGCCAAGGCCACAATGTTTTTTGAAGACTTCCAGAAACATATTTCAAATTTACTGGCACCACAATTTCCACTGCCATTTAGTGCAGCTCTGGTTCGTATCTACCTGTTTTCTCCAGCTGCTGCTGCTTGGGTTTGGGCTAACCCTACTGCACCCTAGGCAGCATCAGATGACTGATCTTTGCAGATCATCTTTTGATCTCATTGCACTTTTTCTATCTTCCTTAGCACAGGAGGGGCCAAGGGTGACAGAAAGCTCTTGCCTGTATCTTCATGGCTCAACATAATTGTAAGAACAGGATTAAGCACTGCTTTCCAGAGAGATCATCCAGTCTCCTACTGGGACATATTCTAAGCTTATGACCCTAGACTTTAGGCATGCAGACTTTGATGGCTTCAGGGATCTGCTGGCCAAAGTATCATAAGATGAAGCCCTAGAGGGAAGAGGGGCCCAGGACAGCTGGTCAGTATTCAAGGACGACCTCCTCTGTGTCCAGGAGCAATGTATACAAACAAAGAGGAAAGCAGGGAAGAATGTTAGGAGGCCTATCTGGCTCAGCAAGGTGCTCCTGGACACACTGTCACATGAAAAGAAACTACAAGGAGTGGAAGAAAGGACAGCTGGAATGGGGGAATATATAAGGAAGCTGCTGGAGCAGCCAGAGATCTGCTTAGGAAAGCCAAGGCAGAGTTTGAATTGAATCTAGCCAGGGAGGTCAAAGGGAACACAATTATACAGGCATATTAATGGTAAAAAGAAGAGTAGGGAAGGTGTGGGACCACTCAGGAAGGAAACAGGTGAAATGGACACGAGTGACATGGAAGAGGCTGAGGTTCTCAATGACTTCTTTACCTCAGTCTTCACTGCAAAGGCCTCCAGCCACACACCTGGAGCCATGGAAGATAATGGCAGGGACTGGAAGGAAGAGCAGCCCATCATAAGCGACGATCAGGTTTGTGATTGCCTGAAGAACCTGAAAGAGTTCAAGTCCATGGGACCCGATGGGATACACCCATGGGTGCTGAGGGAACTGGCAGATGAGGTTGCTAAACCCCTCTCTATTCTATTCCAAAAGTCATGGCAGTCTGGTGAAGTCTCCACTGACTCAAAAGGGGAAACATAACTCCCATTTTCAAACAGGGTAGGAAGGAGGAGCCAGGGAACTCCAGGCCACTCAGTCTCACCTCTGTGCCCAGTAAGATCATGGAGCAGATCCTGCTGGAGACACTGGTGAGACAGGAGAAGAGTGAAGAGGTGATTGGGTACAATCAGCATGGCTTCACCAAGGGCAAATCCTGCCTGACAAATCTGGTGGCCTTCTATCAACAGGTCACAACAGTCATAGATGAGAGGCGAGCAAGGCCTTTGACACTGTCCCACACCACATCCTGGTCTCCCAGCTGGTGACACATGGGTTTGATGGGCAGACCACGAGATGGATAAAGAACTGGCTTGATGACCACACTCAAAGAGTGGCTGTCAATGGCTCCACGTCCAGGTGGAGACCAGTGACAAGTGGAGTCCCTCAGGGATCAGTCCAGGGACCAGTCTTGTTCAACATCTTTGTCAGTGCCACGGACAGAGACACTGAGTGCAGCCTCATCAGCAGACACGGTGGAGGGCAGGGATGCCATCCAGAGGGACCTGGACAGGCTGGAGAGGTGGGCACAAGCCAACCTCATGAGGTTCAACATGACCAAGTACAAGGTCCTGCATCTGGGTCGAGGCAATCCCAAGCACAAATTGAGGCTGGGCAGTAAGTGGCTGGAGAGCAGCCAGCCCTGAGGAGAGGGACTTGGGGGTGCTGGTGGATGAGAAGCTCAACAGGAGCCAGCAGTGTGCACTTGCAGCCCAGAGGGCCAGCCAGAGCCTGGGCTGCATCAGGAGAAGTGTGGCCAGCAGGTCGAGGGAGGTGATTCTCCCCCTCTACTCCGCTCTGCTGAGACCCCACCTGGAGTACTGCATCCAGTTCTGGAGCTCCCATTAGAAGAGGGATGTGGAGATGCTGGAGCACACCCAGAGAAGGGCCACAAGGACGATCAGAGGGCTGGAGCATTTCTCCTGCGAGGACAGACTGAAAGAGTTGGGGCTGTTCAGTCTGGAGAAGAGGAGGGTCTGAGGTGACCTTATTGTGGCCTTTCAGTATCTGAAAGGAGCCTACAAAAAAGTTGGGGAGTGACTTTTAGGCTCCAAGGGAGTGACAGGACTAGGGGGAATGGAGCAAAGCTGGAGGCGGGTAGGTTCAGACAAACTGGATGTGAGGAGGAAGTTGTTGAGCATGAGAGTGGTGAGAGCCTAGAATGGGTTGCCCAGGGAGGTGGTTGAGGCCCCATCCCTGGAGGTGTTTAAGGCCAGGCTGGATGAGGCTCTGGCCAGCCTGATCTAGGGTAGGGTGTCCCCACCCATGGCAGGGGGCTTGGAACTAGATGATTCTTGTGGTCCCTTCCAACCCTGACTGATTCTATGATTCTACTCAAAGCACTGAACTCCATGTCAGTTTTTCCATTTTATGAGAAAAAAATAAAGCCTCTGGTGTAAATTACAAGTGGGTAATTCATCCAACTCTGGGGTAAAAATCTATCTTCTACATATGTAGGTCAGTCGTGTAAATTTGCCTGGCATAGCCTGAGAAAACTTCTGGTTTATGATGTTTTTAACACTGAGATGTCTGTGCCAAAAGAATCCAAAGCAGCTTTACTACAGATCAGAGTATCACTTCTGATCAAAAGAGAACTGAATCAAAGAAAAAAGGTTCTGGTTCTTCAACAAAGATCTCTGCAGTGGCACTCCACTGCAAGACTCAAGTCTACAATAGAAGTTATCTAAAGCCATAAAATAAAATAAATTTAGCCTGTGAGGTTCAGAGTAAGAAGTGGCAGGAAGTTATCTAACATACCTGTATGTTTCATCCTAACTTTATTCTCCTGCAGCATTTAAGCTGAGCTGTTCAGCAGATCTTTCTTGTTGAATATACATGCTTCAAATGCAGGAGATCTATTTCTATCCATTAAATGCAGTAACTGAAGCGAAGAACAGTAACTGAATACACTGGATAGAGAATGAAGGTCAGGATAGGAGAATGTGCATATTTTTGGTAGCTGATTCTACTCTGAAACCAAGAAAATACATTCATCTGTGTGTTGATCAGTGCGACTTGGGGCAATCAATCAGTTTTCCATTCCATTCAGGCCTTGTGAGCTCTGGTTTGCAACTTCACACAGATGTGGCCAAAGGAGCTGAAGAAGCAGATTCAATGTTTATCACCTACAAGAACAAGAAAGAAATGAAGAGAGTGACTTGTACTATTTTATGGCTGGCAAGCCCCCAGTATTGTCCTTATCAGATGCCTCCAAATCACTCAGCAGGATGTTCCACAGGTGATACCTACAGAAGATGGCTGGAAGGGAGGTCAGGCATCAGTGGGGAAGCATGGTCTCTGCACTGGCTGACCTCACCTCCTTCAAGCTCCTGTGATGATAGTAAGCCCACCAACCTACTGATCTGGGGGCCAATGATGCCCACCACAAACACTGAAATACTATAGGAGTAATCTGTGAATGAGAGCTCAGCAGTTTCCATGGCAGAACCTGAGAGGTACATGGGACAGTGTGGATTTATACGCTGACAGGGACCTTGCCTCACAGATGTTGTAGGCTAAGTAAAAACATACAGAGGAAAAGAACCACAATAGCAGTGGAAATACAGCTGCAGTGAACAGTTGCTTAAAACACAGAATATAAGAGACCAGCATTATAAGAAGTGTCTTGCGTTCTGTAGCTTTTTGTTAGCTCTCAGTTAATTATTTTTCTCTCAATAATACTGGGCATAGCAAGGAGCATCAGAATAAGGGGACAGTGACAGAGTGCAAGTTACCAGAGGAATGCACCTGGAAGGAGACTGAATATGCTTGGAGGCTGATCCATTGCATGTCAGTAAGAGTAGCTGTTTATTCCTCTGCAGGATTTGCCATACAAAAAAAAGGAAGGGATTCAGGGAAGTTCCAATACAATGCCTGAATGGCATTTGCTGGAATAGCTTGTGAGACTGCTTACCAGACATCTCAATCACAATGAGCCATATGATATTGCTGTACATAAAGCATGACCAACTAGAGACACCATGAGGCACCCCACCACTTCTACCCAGAGATACTTAACAGATCCTTGTCATTACCATCTCAGTAAAGCCGTCTGCGCAGCTTGCCCGGATTTGCTCAGCAGTCAGGGGGCTGTTCAGAGCAAAGGGCTTTGCCAGTCCTCTTTCATTCCTCACACTACTTATTGCATCTCTCAAAGCGAAGAACACGGAGCATCCCAAGAAAAGTCCTGCCTCACCTATTCCCTGAAAAAGAAGAAATGCATAAGTCAAACAGGTGTAGGTTTTAAGCAGATGAGAGCTGTACATGTTGTATCTTTGGTATTTTTATTCCAGCCCTTCAGTTTATCATCACATTTTAGAAGTAGAGCTTTAAATTCAGCTTGCAGCTTCTGTGCATGGTCTGTTAATAAAATTCTAAAATTACTCCTTGCCAACTATGAAAGAAATGCAGCAATACAGAATGGCTTAAGTTGGAAGGGACCCAAAAGATCACCTTGTTCCAAACCCCCTGCCATGGGCAGGGACACCTTCCACTAGACCAGGTTGCTCAAGATCTCATCCAACCTGGCGTTGAACACCTTCAGGTAGGGGACATCTACAGCCCCCCTGGGCAATATTCTTCATTGTGTCTTTTCATATCAGCTTCCCTGACCTTAAAAATCACAGAACTTTATGTACACTTCTTTGAAATGCTAGAGAAGATGAACACAAAACTTATATATATTTTATATTAGAGCCATTTATCTGTTGGTTCTGGGATCTTTGCTTACCTTGGACGCGTAAATGGCATGCGGATTTTGGGAAGATGACAGCAGCGAAACTCTAAACTGCTCTGGAATATCACAAACAGCAGGGATCTTATACTGATTTGGGCCCCGAGTATAGAGGACTCCTTCTGGAGAGTACTTTAATTCTTCCATTGTGTACAGTCCAATGCCTTGAACAAAGGCACCTTCAATCTTTAAACAAGAAAAGAAACAGTGCTTACAGTCTTGTGTTTAGTAAAACTTTGCTAAGAATGTATTTGTATCACTAACTGCTAGAAGACCACACTCTTGCCTAATGGAATTCTTCAACATTTTCGGGGCTACACTGATGGGAAAAGCTGTCACACTCTTCTATCACATCAGGCAAAGGCACACACTTTCATGGTGATCTGATGAGAAATGATATGATTTCTGCATCAGTCTGCAATGAACAACGGTGTTCCTTGCTAGCAAGCGGGCAAGGCAGGTTAAACAACAGAAGAGCCTGGAGACCGCAGATCATGAACAGGATTTAAGAGCGGCAGATAGCAGGCATACAGCCAGACAGGAAGTACTACAGGTTGATATCATGGGTAAAATTCAAGCCTCACTAATGTCTACAAAGCTAACTGACTCAAATGAGGCAAGTCTACAAGTAAAAGACCTTCTGATATGACCTGTGACTCAGAACACTATCTGATAAGAAAATAGTGCCTTCTGAATTAATGAGGTAGTCCTTCATAAGGCTATCACTGTAACAGGAATAAGACACCAGGATACTCTTGGCACATACCTGTCCTATATCCACAGCTGGATTGATGCTGCATCCAATATCCATAACAATGTCTGTTCTGAGGTTCTGTCAATAAAAGTCAAACGTATATTACACAGTGAAGTCTTTAGAACATAGTGTGGGTTAGAGTTGGTATACAGTAAATGAATACACATTGAGGCATTTACTCAAAGCAATTTCCAATACCCCATTACAAGTAAAATGGGCTCATCTCAGCTTCAATGTAAGTTTAGCCAGAGACAGTCCTGCCAGATTTTTCCCACTGCACAAGGAAATCTCTACATGAGGAAGTACAGCCGGAGGGCAGCAGTCTATGACATTTAGCTGTCTAAATGGTAAAAAGCCTGGAAATAGACTGTTTAGCTCTGCTGTAGTTAGTTTGCTGGCAAACAGCAAATGAATGAACAAAGAACTTGCCAGATGTCTGCCATAACCCAAAAGGTGAACTCATACGGCATTGACACATCTGTGCCAAAAGCTAATTAGCATTGAACAGCTTTCATTCTGCACCATGTGAAATGTGCATTCACACTGTTGATTTACTCTCAAGATAGGTGACATATTACTGCAAAATGTGAATGGTGATACAAACAAATCTCATCCACACAACTTACAAAAATCCCATGACACCCAGTTATTACCTTGTGACCTCCTGTTAAACAGTTAATTTCAACCTCTGAACAAGCAGCTCCATAAATAAAATATGTGAATGGCTGTCCTTCCCCTTTCTCCCAATCCATGCTTTCATTGTAACCTCTGACAGAAGAAACAAACTCCATGAACATTCATGAATGTTTGCATCATAATAAAGCAGATAAGCACATGGAAGTCTGAAACTACTACACGTGAAATTTTAACACCAGATTAGAGCCCCAGTGGCTAACTTCCATAAAATCCTATATAGTGTTAGTAGATTAGGTTTGATGAATCTGGCATTTATATAAAAGGTAGTAGACAAGCTGTTTCAGTTCAAGAGAGCAGCATAATCCCATAAATGCACTAATAAAGACAAGGCAATCAAGTACAGAATACAAAGTTAAGGTTTCTGAGGGAATAGCACATAATGGAATTCAGAAAAACGGAGGAAAACTAATGAGGACCTATGAAAGCAATTTACAAGAGCTAAATGAAAGAGCTAAAATTACAGATACTGCCTACAGAATGAGTGAAAGGGTAAAAACAGAAGTATGGAAATAAAGGTGGCACTACTTAGAAGGGAGTGGGACTGAGGAGATTATAGTAGTCAGGACTGATGGGGGTAAATTTAAGGGACAAAAGAGGTGAGTGAAATGCACTGTCTCCCAACTCTGTGAGAGATGTGCTCAAGGCATATTTTCTGACCATATGAGAGAATTGTCCTTGTTGATCATATTTATAATTACACTCCATTAAATAATTTTAATTCAGAGCATTGAAGAAGGGATATACAAACTCCAAATATGTATCTTCTCACATCCCATCTATGTTAGCTGGCTTTGAGATTTTTGGATGCAGAGAATAACACTGAATTAAGAACTGTGTCAGTACAGGCTTTGAGGCTCAGGGATCTGCAGATGGGCTTGGACATTGTTAAATGTGAAGAATGACTGTTCAGTGCTTTGAAGAAGGGCTACATCAGCAGACAACAGACTTGGACAGACTTAAGAGCAGGAAGGGACATTTTGTTTGGGCTTTTCTTGGTGTTTTAAATAAGTTTGCAGCTTACTCCAGACTTTTTGAATACCTGAAAAAATGCTATTGATAAGTTGCAAAAAGAGAGCGAGAGAGAGAAGACACAAGGTACAGCAGACTAACAGAGAAGCTCCAATTTGAATCCCAGTAGACTTACAGAACAATAACTTCCCTTTTTGGTCTTTTATAAACATTGTGAAAGAATGCAGAGGAAAAAGGGCCACAAGACTGAACTGAGAGAAAGCATTTGGAATTGTGTTTGATTACCATCTACTACAATAGCAAGCTATTGTGAGCAAATCCATACCTAAGAGCATGAGTACAGGTTGTGGGAATTTTCTGAGGCTCCAGAAGCACAGAGGTCAAAACAATGACTCTAAAAAGAGTTAGTGAGCAGCCCATTTCTCATGGGAGTACTAAGTTCCCCCTGACTTAGGTTTTTAAAAAAAAAAAAAAAAGGCCATGAGCTTTCTCTTAAACTCAACCAAACATCTGAAATTCACCTTCCTCTGCAGAGATAGAATCTTAAAGTTCAGATCTAGAATCTTAAAGGTCAGATCTAGAATTAAATGGACCTAATTTTCCATGAGTGCACTCGGTTGCTAATTATAAGTGTGTGCTGGATACTCTAATGTTGCCACTCATCCTTCCTGTCATGCAACTTGCCATGATTGTCTTTGTGGGTGGAAGTGTAAATAATCTGTAGTTCAAAAGTATTTGCAGCAATGCAGCCTTCAGTAAATAAATCATATCCCATTTTGCACACCTACTGGTATGCGGAGCAGTCACTTTCTTGATGTTTCCCAGGTTGCTAATCATAGAACCATGGTATGGTTTGGGTCGGAAGGGACCTCCAAAGATCATCTTGTCCAACCCCCTCACAGCCAGCAGGGACACTCTCCACTAGATCAGACTGCCCAGAGCCTTGTCAAGCCTGACCTTGAATATCTTTAGGGATGAGACCCTCAACTATCTCGCTGGACAATTTGGTCCAGTGTTCCACCACCCTCAGTGATAAAGATTTTGTTCTTAACACTCAATCTACATCTACTCTTCTCTATTTTCAAGCCATTGCCCCTTGTCCTGTCACTACAGGCCTTTGTAAACAGTCCCTCTGCAGCCTTCCTGTAGATCCTTTTCATGTACAGGAAGGCTGCTATTAGGTCTCCCCACAGCCCTAATGCCCAAATAAACAAGCAAAGACAGGATAAAATATTCTTTCCATATCTAGAGAGTCTACACAGGGCTAGGTAAAAATTACCACTCAAGCTTTATACTATAACCCATCATATATCAGAGAATTATATAAAACTTATGTAAGCTGGGTGTGATGGTTTGGGTGTTCCCCACCCCCCAACACTTTAGAAATCACCCAGACTAGACTCAGCCGGCTCTGGAAATTGAATGAAGCTTTTGTATTTACAGCTTAGCACAATATACAAGCAGATATTTACAGTATATACAGATATATACAGAAATATACAAGTTGAAAGGTAATATGGAAACACAACTCTCCTCCCAGAAACCTGAGTCCCCAGGAGGGGCTCTCTACCACCACTTCACCTTCCCCCTAGCCCTCTCAACTTTACCCCAGTCCCAAGGAAGAATAGAGGTCCGGCCAGGGGGTTAGGAAGCAAAGTGGATTAGAAAAAGAAACGGAGAGTGAAGTTAGAGATGCAGTTCAGCCAGCAGCCCAAGTGAAAGATTCCCTTATCTATGTTTTGCTTTTATTCTTACACATCTCAGCAAGCCTATGAGCGAAGTAGACATCACCACTGTTTTCCTTTCACAGTCCGTAATCTAGTTCTTCTCACCAAAGCACTCTAGCTTGCTTCAAACTAGCACAAGCCCAGAGCCTAGATAGAGAGCAACTACCTTCTCTATGTTTGGATTCTTGCTCTTATACCTCTCAGCAAGCCTATGAGTGAAGCAGACATCACCGTTGTTTCCCTTTCAGAGCCTGTTATCTAGTTCTTCTCACCAAAACATTCTAGCTAGCTTCAAACTAGCACACTGGGCCATGAGAAAGAACTATGGGATAGGATCTTCTATGCATGACATTCGTTATCTTTGGAAATCAGTCCTGGTCTAACCTAAGCATTTTTGAGGACCAAAAATATATTACCTAAAGTAGCCAGTAGCTGAAAGACTCACACTCTGTTCAAAAGCTTCTTTAATCTGCAAAACACAACAGCATGTGTGGTGAACCAAGGAAAGAACCAGGAAGAGACACAGCACACATCTATTCCCTTAATTTACATAAATGCACTTATTTCTGTTTATTTTCATGTATTTACTTCAAAAGCAGATTGTAACAAATTGTAAAGAAAGGAAGATCAGCCAAGTTACACCTGTTTAGCTGCACGTGGTGCCTAATACTGTAGAAATAAACTCCCTTTGGTTCGGCCTGAATTCTTTTGGCAATCAAATAAGGAATAAACCTGTCAACAGCAATGTTTTTGCAGAATCTTTATCAGAGAATCGTGGAATTCTTTCAGTTGAAAAAGACCTTCCAGATCATGAGTCCAACCATTATCTATATCTAGCAAGGCTGGTGATAAACCAGGTCCCTCAGCACCACATCTCTGCCTCTTTGGAACATCTCCAGAAATGGAGATTCAACCACTTCCCCGAGGAGCCTGCTCCAGTGAAGAACCCTTCCAGTGAAGAGGTTTCTTCTCACGTCCAACTGAAACCAGGTCCCTCAGCATCACATCTCTGCCTCTTTGGAACATCTCCAGAAATGGAGATTCAACCACTTCCCCGAGGAGCCTGCTCCAGTGAAGAACCCTTCCAGAGAAGAGGTTTCTTCTGATGTCCAACTGAAACCTCTCCTGCTGCAACTTGAGGCCATTTCCTATTGTCATGTTGCTATTCAAAGAAATTTGTATCTGAAATGCAATTTGAAAACAAAAGCAACACTTTTCATTTTACCCAAAGACACTGTGGAAGAAATTTTCTTGTGTTTTCTTTCCTGGGCTCCAAGTCTGTGTAATAAAAATTCATTACAGACAGGTCTTTAACTTAACTTCAGTTATGGGTAAAAAGAACATTCTTATGACTGATAATGTCGGAGTCAGAAAGGATCCCTCAATTTTTCTGCTCAAGATCAATAGAAACAGGTCCCTCTCTGTCAGTTGAGCAGATCTGGTTAATAAATTTCTGACATAAAATACCTGCTGTGGCCTATTTACAGGAAAATGACCACTCACAAGGGAAATGCTCTATGCAGTGATCTCCTGCCAGTGGCAAAACTGACAGTATGAGGTCCCAAATCCCTTTCAATGATTCTCCTCTTAGATTTACTCAGTTTACATATCAAGAGTCTTTTGGGTTGAATTTTTTACTTCATTTACATGTACTAACTATGCAAGACATAAAATCAATTCTCTGCATAGATTAAGGTTCTTATTTATGACAGTCATTTCTGCTAATATTTTGAGGGTGTCTGAATTATCCAAATTAATGTAGCAGTCTGCCCAGTTCTGGGCTTCCCAGTTCAAGAAGGGCAGGGATATACTAGAGAGTGTCCAACAGAGTCTACAAGGATGATGGATTGAAAAATCTGTCTGATGAGGAAAGACTGAAACATCTGGGGCTGATTGAAGACTGGGAGGGGATCTTATTAATGTCTATAAATATCTGAGGAGTGGCTGTGAAGAAGAAGAGGCCAGTCTCTTTTCAGTGTGTGACAAGACACAGGTCAATGGATACAAACTGGAACACAGGAAGTTCCACCTCAACATGGGGAAAAAATTATTTTCTGTGAGGGTGCTGGAGCCCTGGAGCAGGCTGCCTGAAAGGTTGTGGAGTCTCCTTCTTTAGAGACTTTCAAGACCCATCAGATGTGTTCCTGTGTGACCTGTTTTAGGTGACTCTGCTTTGGCAGAGGGGGTTGGACTAGATGATCTCTAGTCCAACCCCTACTGTTCTATGATTCTATGATTATCTTGACATACATAGCTGTTAGCTATCAAGCTACCACGTGTATTCCAATACTGTTTGCCATTGCTAGGAATTTCTACTGCCAAGAAGGTATTTCCATTTTCACAGTTATTATAGTATTTAATCATTTGAGGAGAAACACCTTAGTGTATTGGATCTCTACATGCATCAACGCAGGGATTGTCCTTTTCATTAGGCCACAGATGACAAACAATATTGGATAAGAAGACATAAAAACATCTCAATACATGGGATTACATTTTTAGCCATGGCTGTGAAATAACTTGTTTCTGTAGTTTTTAACTTCAGGATCCTAAGGCTGATCAGACTGATGGACTACAATACATAGAGCACAGTTTCTGCAAACACTCAAACATATTCAGTAGGGTTCACATGTCTTACCCAATCATTCCAGGTCCCATTTGGGTTCTTGCTGATGATCGGCTGTAGGCGTTTCAGAAGAGTTTGGCAAGCATTCTAATGAGAAGTCAGGAGAATATAACACAAAATTAACACAGATATGTTCAAGGTTTGTTCTAATCAGTACTTAATTAGTATATGCTTTACTGGCATTTTGGTTTGGAAAAGTGTAACAGGAGGTAACTTCATAGACAGAAACCTTATAAAGGGTTACGTCACAAGGGCTGGAATCTGCACAAATAAGTAGATTTAGAACAGGAAGAAGGTACAAGATTTGTAGGGACAAATTTGTTTGTTAGACAAAGGCTTATTTCAAATATAAGCCTTCTGTGAAAATCACAGATCAGATTCTGCAAACTCATAAGCACCACTACTGAGAAGCTGTTCAGCGAGTCCTGTTTCTTGGCAATCTGCAGCGGTATCATTGGTAATCTCAAACTTGATTTCTAGGGGATCACTAATGCCTGAGGTTTGACAGGTAATCAATCACAATGAGGGATACCAAGCACAAATACAGGCTGGGGCAGGAGTGGCTGAAGAGCAGTCTCAAGGAGGAGGAGTTGGAGGGGTGTCACGTGATGAAAAACTCACTATGAGCCAGCAATGGTTGTTGGCAGCTTAGAAGGCAGCTGTGTGCTTGGCTGCACCAAAAACAGTGAGAGCAGCAGGACGAGGGAAGTGATTCTGCCACTCTGCTCTGCTCTCATGAGACACCCCCAGCATACAGTTCTGGGGGACTCAACACAAGGAGGACATCAAACGGTTCAAGTGGGTCCAGAGGAGGGCTATGAAGATGATCAGAGGGCTGGAGAACCTCCCCTATGGGGACAGGCTGCAAGTGTTGGGGCTGTTCACTCTGGAGAAAAGAAGGCTCTGGAGAGACCTCATCATAGCCTTCCAGTACCAGAAGGGGGTCCTACAAGACAGCTGGGGAGGGACTTTTTCCAAGGGCCTGTAGTGACAGGACAACAGAGCATGGATGTCCTTCAAGAGGGCAGACTTAGACTGGAGATTAGGAAGAAATTCTTTACAATGGGGCCAGGTTGGATGAGCAAGCTGGTTTAGTAGATGTCCTTGCCCATGGCAGAGGGTTGAAACTAGATGATCTTTAGGGTCCCCTCCAACCCAACCCACTCTGTGATTCTATGTTTTGTTACACCCATTACTACTTTTTACCTTCACAGCCATGCCATTGACATCTGTCCCGGCGGAGCCTACTGAGGCACAGGCATTGGGAACAGTTGTTGTGCTGGTTTCACAGAAATGAATGCATGACATGGGGATCTTCAGTTCCCGACTAGCAACCTGTTCCAGGAAGAACAAAACAGCTTTCTCTGTTTCTCTTCAGCTGAAATCATTCTTCTCAGTTTGTCAGTACAGAGAAGAAGTGAAATGTTTTCGCTGTACTCAAGCTGTGGACTGAGATTCAAGCCCAGCATTTCCCATGCTTTCATTGACTCGATAAATACGTTTACAGATCTGTCTCTTAATTACCCATTAAACAAAGTAATACCACCTGAACTACATATTAATCTGGCTCCTGTCCTTTCTTACCATGAACCTTATGGGATCAGACCCCAAAAATCTTATCAGAGGTTTTTAAACCTCTTCACATACTACTGGAAGAATAAAAAAAACAAATAGGGTTTTTCATCCTGCTGTCTGCCTGATTTGAGTGACTTTACCTTCGCTTTCTAACTAGATCAGTGCAAAGAACCAGTGGCCCTTGATAAAGGAACTGTCCTAGTGGCATACTATCAAAGAAGAAAGCCTACACACTGTTTGCCTTCATGACAGATAAAGCACAAGGTCATACTGTTTAGATTATGTTACCTGGATCATTTTTGTGTGAATACCCTGCCCCATCTCAATTCCACCATGTGTTAGAAGCACAGATCCATCAGTATAAATATGAACCAGAGCAGCAGCCTAAAAAAGAAAATCAAAATCAAGACTAGTGAGAAATATGCTGTGTATGGCGATGAACTAATGAATCAAAAAAGACAGTTTTGAAGTGTATTTCCATTTATCTGTTTAATGCTTTTGAATAGAAGTTAAATTTTGAAATGCTAGTTCCTGATGTTCCTCCATAAAAATGTTCCTTCAAAAAGAAAAAGATACAAATTCTTGGAGGTCTGATTTTTCTGTTGCTAGATCCTAAAATAAATCTACACCTGGCAACAGTATCTCAATGATTCTAAAAGAAGCAGGAGGATCTACCTCACTAGAGGCTATACAGGCAAATTGCTGCAGCTCCATTGTATCTAGGTGTTTGAGAGCCCCTGGACACAGGTTTTTCAATGGTAATGTTCTGAATGAGATTTTCCTCCTGCACTCAGAAGCAGCACTCGAAAACTTGAAGCAGTCCTAAAAAACTTTTCATACAAGCATTCAACTCATCTATACCAATACCACACAACAAGACAAGGGACTGACCTTGAAGTAGGCAGGGTCCATGCGACCTGACCCTTGAAAACCACACAACTTTGACTGAGGGAGCTAAGGGCTTGAAGTAAGCTAGAAGGCTAGTGTATCCTTAAGGGATCAATCATTAATAGGAAGATAATTTTCCAGGATTTGAAAGAACACACTTGTTTTGTGTCCTAACGTACAGCCACTGCAATTTTCTATGGGTAAAAAACTTTAGCTCTCTTATTCTTTAAAACTACTAACCTGAGAAAGATAACGTGTGCCTAGTCCAAATGGAAACTTCAGTGGTACAATGGCAATCCCTCTTTTCTTCCAGTAGTTTTGTTTGTTAAATTCATTGACAGCTGCTTTCCTCTTGTAGTATGCAGATTTCTCCATACATTCATTCCAACACCTTATTAAGTTATGTGGATCAAGCTTTTGTTTGAAGTGTGTCTGCTCCTCTTCCTTATACATATTTATTTCCCTAACCTGAAATAATGAAATTAACAGCTGTCACACAACCCTGTTAAAGGCAGACCATCTGGGGGGATAGGAGGCAAGAAGATGACTACCCTATGTTTTTTGAACTATAAGCAGTTTCGTTGTGTTTACAAGAGCATGCTATTTGTTCAACAACCAGACACTGATTTCAAAAGTTTACAAATTTTAGCAGAAATTATGTGTGATTTAGAAAAGATATGTTCAAACAGTTGAGCTCATCTAAAAGGTTTTAACTTGCCAACTGCACAGACTTTATTTCAGGAGAGATGCTCTCCTTTCGTTACCTTTTCTGCTGATAAACCGATTTTATCTGCAACTGCTGTTATCCAAGTTTCTGTCACCAGTGCTGACTGGGGAAAGCCAAACCCTCTGAATGCTGTGTTTGATGGTAAGTTTGTCTTGCACACATAAGCCCAGCATCTCAAGTTGGGGATCTTGTATGCATTGTCCATTTTTAATAAGGATACTTCTGCTACCTAAGGTAAGAGGACAAACAGGTCTAGTTAAATGTCAGAACAACGCTTCTTCCACATTCACATTTAAATCTTCCACATCTCATATGAAGACTTTAACCTGAGACAACTAGCTGTCCTGGAGGTCCCGTGTACCCCAGAAATTTCCTCTCCCTCTGTGGTTTGAATGGGAGAGGAAAAGGCGCCAACAGACCTGTTTCTCCCCACCTGCCCTGCAGGCGTGGAGTTGGGGGGAGCAGGGGGCACCTTTCCGGCACGAGGAGTGACCCGTGCTGGGCCCGCGCTGCACTCGGCTGAGGATTGGCTGTGTGCTTTTCGCGCCTAGGCAGTGGCTGAGGATTGGCTGTGAGCTTTTCGCGCCTAGGCAGTGGCTGAGGATTGGCTGTGAGCTTTTCGCGCCTAGGCAGTGGTAACTCTGCTCTTTGTCTAGGAAAGGGTATAAATATCGAGGGGTTCCCGCCTTGGGGTGTTCCCGCCTTGGGGTGCTCCTGCCGTGGAGTTCGTCCCCGTTTTGGATCGCGTTCCCGCCTTGGTGTGCCTGCTT
>WAAF01019243.1:109287-197107 GCA_013400475.1 Tricholaema leucomelas
GGAGAGCCACGAAGATGATCAGAGGGCTGGAGCAGCTCTGCTATGAGGACAGGCTGAGAGAATTGGGGCTCTTCAGCCTGGAGAAGAGAAGGCTTCGAGGAGACCTTAGAGTGGCTTTCCAGTATCTGAAGGAAGCCTACAGGAAAGCTGGGGAGGGACTATTTACACGGTCTAGTAATGTTAGGATGAGGGGGAATGGGTTTAAGCTGGAAGAGGGGAGATTCCGACTGGATGTTAGGAGGAAGTTCTTTACAGTGAGGGTGGTAAGACACTGGAACGGGTTGCCCAGGGAGGTTGTGGATGCTTCCTCCCTGGAGGCGTTTAAAGCCAGGCTGGATGAGGCCTTGAGCAGCCTGCTCCAGTGGGAGGTGTCCCTGCCTATGGCAGGGGGTTGGAGCTGGATGATCCTTGAGGTCCCTTCCAACCTAAACCATTCTATGATTCATACATTTCCCATCCAGTACAATAGTTTCCAGTTACTTTTTGATACTCACACAACACAGTTAGTGTTACTAGCAGCTGAGTGTTGTCCAGTACTTATGGATGCAACAGGTATTTCATTTTACGGTTGATATTACTACTGCTTTGATACTAAAGAATGAAAACCAGGCAGATCAGATGTAAAGCACCAGGAGCTACGCAAGGAGTTGATGAAAGCATTCTGAATTGTCAAGTCCTGTGGAAGTTCATCATTAAGGTTTAGTTGCACCAGAAAGCATATGAACTGCAGTCTACAAGGTTCTCTGGTTCTTTATGCTTTCCTTTTAGATATTTCACATGACAAATACAAAACCACCAGAAAAGAAAAATCACACACTAGATGCATTAAATGAAGCTCTAGGAGTCAGTATCAAAATAAGTAAGCTTAAAAACAATTTTGATGCCTTGAGAAAAGGCCACAACATTTAAGCCTGTTTTGGTTTTGGGGGCTTTTTTATTCTGACTACAAATTTCATGGACTTCAGAGAAAGCATGTATATGAAACAGATCAGTCTCAAGAGGGCTTTTGATCAATCAGAGTGAATACAAAGTATTGATATATGTCAACTCCTAGCTCTGCTTATGTTTCTACCCAAAAATGTCTGTTCTAACCTCGGTGCAATCACAGAGTTAAAACTTATCATTCATTTTTGACTGAGCAATAACTAAGTTAAGCTCACACAGATGAGTCACACCAGCTCAGGATAAAAAGCCTAGAGTTTGGTCAAGCTTACAATTTTATTTCCAATAAACCTATTTCTCCTTTTAAAAGAGCTGAATGATTAATAGTATACTAATAGAGCCTAATGGCATCACTAATTAATTAGAGAGTGATATTATAGAGTTCAGCTTCAATCCCAGGTGCTATTCCAGCTGCAGAGGAGTTGGAAAAAAGGTGATTTGGTTATTACTGCCTCAAATTCCAGGTCCAACAGCTTCACTGTAGCACTGTATCACTGCAGAACCTGATCTAGTTGAGAATGCCCGTGCTTGCTGCAGAGGGGGTTGGATTAGATAATCTTTGGAGATCCCTTCCAATCCAAATCATTCTATGCTTCTATGTTATTTGACCCATTCCAGACAGATGATTCATTTTAAGATGGTTCTGATGTGATCTGCATGTCCATGTTTTTAATGGTGGATTTTTCTGTAACTCAGGTCATCTTTCAGGATCAGGGTAGGCAGTAATTGCACAGGTAATTACACTGACAGATTTCAGAGTGCAGAAAATAGCCACAGGTGGGGCAATGACAAGCAGAGGAGGGGAAGTAACCTCATCAAACATTTCAGTTACAGCTAGGACAGCCGATGCAAACACAACCAGCTAGTAGCTGATGTTAAAGCAAACAACATTTTGTACTTTGCAGATCTGTAAGTGAGAAACTTAAATATACAGCACCATAAATACAGATCCTGTACAGAAACACGTAGAGATAGTAACAGGACATCTATCATTATGAATTTTCTTAAGGCTAAGAAAGGTCTTCCCAACCCTGTAGACATAAAGCTTTAGTCAGCCACAAATGCAGGTGCTGTGTATTTTTAATTGAACATTTTGTTAGTTGACATGATTACAATGGGAAAAGAAGCCTAAGAAACCATTCAAGACGTGAATCCATGCTAAAATATCAAAAACTAGTATAATGGTCCACTGCACTGAATAAGGAAAACTTAAACTACTAGGTGTAGATTTCCAACAACCTGCAGTCCCTACATCTAAAAGCTATATTGATAAGTACATGTGCAAGTGAAATTTAGCCTTCATTTTCCAACCCATGTTACAAGATTAGTCAGCTTTTAAAATCCTTACCACAATGGACTCATCAGGGGTGCATCCTCCATTAATGTAATATTTGGCATCCAGAGCTCTGATCCTACCATCATTCATGAAGCCAACCTAGAAGGATCAAAGATAACCTCTTTAGGTGCTGGCATTCTCTGGTGCTTTGTATTTTGAAAAGGTATGTAACCCACACCATTAGGGTCATATTACTCTATTGGCTTCTGGGCAGCATCCACTGAAACAACAGAAAGGCAAGAAAGAAAGTATGTTTCTAAGTTTCCCATCTGGGTGATATGTACAGCATCTAACAAGTGACATCAGCCCACTGGAAAAAGAATAAGCAGGGAAGCCCAGTGGCTTCCTGTATTCCCTGAGATACCTGGGAAGTGTGTCACTTAGGAATGTTTGCTGCAGACAAAGTCAAGTCAAATTCCATTCTGACTGCCAGAATAGTGTCTGGCAGATGGAGCATGACATTTGCTTTCCTTAATGAAGAAACATTATCTCCTTTTCACCTATTGCCACTAACAGTTCCTGAATTTTCAGCTTAAGAGATGCATATTATAGAAAAACCTCTCTTAACTTGTGTAGTACAGATGGATAAGATGGCAGACATTGTCCTGACAAATAGTTATGACTAATGACAATGCATAAACAAGGAAGATATTAATTTCCTCCAGAGCAAATTTTCCTGTAAGGCACAGTTGCTGTGAAAAAATAGCTGCTGCTTTCTGTGAACCTAACCATATCGAAGGCTTAATATAAACCTCTGCAGAACAAGTCTGAGCCAGTCTGGCTTCCTTTTCCCAGAAAGAAAGACAGAACAAGCTATAAAAGAAAAAAAGATATGACTTTTGTAAAGCCTTTGGCACAGTCCCTTACAACATCCCTCTCTGAGGTGGAGAGATATGGATCTGATGGGTGGACTCTGCAGTGGATAAAAAATTGGTTGGATGATTGCATACAAAAGGTTGATGTCCATATGGAGATGGGTGACAAGTGGTGTCCCTCAAGGGTTTGTGTTGGGACCGGTGCTGTTCAGTGTCATTATCAATGATATCAACAGCAAGATTCAGGGCATCCTCAGCAAGTGTGCTGATGATACCAAGCTGAGTGCGGCAGTTGATAAGACTGAAGGATGAGGTAACACTCAGAGGGGCCTAGAAAGGCTGGAGAGGTGGACTGAGGAGAATCTTGTGAGGTTAAATAAGACAAAGTGGAAGGTCCTGCACATAGGTTGAGGTAATCCTTGGTATCAATCCAGGCTGGGGGTATGATGAGACTGGGAGCAGCCCTGCAGAAAAAGACTTGGGGGTGTTGGTGGATGAGAAGCTGGACATGAGCCAACAGTGTGCATTTGCAGCCCAGAAAGCCAACGGTATCCTGGACTGCATCAAAAGAAGCATGGCCAGCAAGTGGAGAAAGGTGATTCTGTCACTTTGCTCTGGTGAGACCTCACCTGGAGTACTGTGTCCAGCTACGGTGCCCCCAGCACAGGGAGGACATGGATGTGCTAGAGTACATCTCCTGTGAAGACAGGCTGAAAGAACTGAGGCTGCTGAGTCTGGAGAAGAGAAAGCTCTAGGGAGACATTATAGCTACATTTCAGTATCTGAAGAGGACCTACAGAAAGGCTGGGAAGGGCTTGCAGTGATAGCATGAGGAGCAATGGTTTGAATCTAGAGCAGTGCAAACTCAAGTTGAACATAAGGAAGAAGATCTTTACAATGAAATTGGTGAGATACTGCAATGGGCTGCCCAGAGATGTGGTTGAGGCCCTGTCACTGAAGATATTCAAGATTAGACTTGATGTGGCTCTGGGCATCCTGATCTGGGGTGTCCTTGATGATTGCCGGGTTGTTGGACAAGATGACCTTTGTGGGTCCCTTCCAACCCAAATCTGTGAATCTGTGAAGCAAAAAACCCCAAGCAAACCCCTTTGGAGACAGAGGTAGAAGCAGAGGACAACAACTTAGAGCAACTTTGCCTCTTTGTTCCCTGGCTGGTAGTTTTGTGTTAAGCTTGATTTTCATTAAGAGAATGAATACTAACCAGTAACACCGAAATACTTTTCCACAGAATACTGGCAGTTATTTTTTCACTGAATTGTGGCACTCACTTTGTATTTACCAATAAAAGGATGTCGGCCACCAGTGATCAACATATCATCTCCACGGCTCAGAACAAGACGGACTGCTCTGCTGGTTCTAAATCAACAAGAGGAAAGTTGAATTTCAGTCAAAAGAAGAACTGTTAGTAGCATGGTGACTATTCATTATGTATCCAGACGTAGCCACACATATAAATACACGCTTATGTAGTAAATGTCACTTCAACAGGCTTAAATACATGCTTAAAGCTATGTCTAGACTTCATCATTTTCTTGCATTTACAATTATGTCAAAAATTTCAACCCATCTCTTGAAAGCCAATGAGATTGTTCATTGTAAACTTCTTCTGAAGAAATTATTTCAGTGTTAAGGATGCACTGTGCTAAGTGAGCTCACAGTAGCTGGCGTTCAACCTGATGCAAGAGACAGTAGTCACCTCCTATCTTTTCAGAATTGTACTGAAACAGGGTGCTTGGAATAAAACCAAAACAGAGGTAACAATTACAGAATGACAATTAGCCTACAAATGCTTGCATCCTTTATAATGGACGTAAGAGTCTTAACAATAAAAAATGACTGTTGAAACTACATAAACAAGATTGGGTTTAGCATGACCTGGTTAATCCAAAACACAGATAACACGGCCAAGATTCATCAAGAGGAATAGTGATAGTAGTAACAGGAGAAATACACTAAGCTAACCACTCAGACTGCAGGGCCGTTTTGGCTAAACCAGGAAGGAGCCTGATGTGCATTCTGCAGCCAACAGGTCACTCTTAAAAAAGAGGTTGTTATCCCCTGTCCTAGGCTGCGATACCATAGTCTCAAGGGGATAATAACAGAGATGGGGAGAAAGCTTAATATAAGCGAGTTCCAATTTATTTCGCTTAAGCATAGGTTTATATACCCTTCACCAAAGACTACGAAGCAGGATTACAAAACCGTGCCAAATTCTAATTGGTCACGCACACCCGCATCAGGATTACATACTACTTACTAGAATACACCAGCTACACATCTCCCATCTTCCAGCAGAGCACAACAATCTCTTCTCTAGCACAGCTACACTATCTAAGTAGACAGTGAGAAAACAGGCACCAGGTGGTACCAGACTGTGAAGGCCATAAACCAATTAGTTTAGACTAGAGGCCTCTTGTTTTCTTTCAGAGGCACTTTCTACTAGCCTGCCCTCAAGCCTGCAACTTCTGCTCCAGTGCATACCCAACAATCCCCTGACAGCTAATTGCCAATGTTGTCCTGCCAAATTTGGAGAGAGGGGGAGAGAGTTCCTAACCTAATTCAGGTTTTAACAAAAACATATCATCTAATAGATTTAAGCTCATTTTGTCTGGAAGATGTTGGAGACTGAACTAGAACTACTTGTTGTTATTCTACTCATGAGGACTTCCTTCCACATTTGCTGTTCTAATTTGGATGGTCAGTGTCATGCTTCAAACGTCCATACAAAGCCTCAGTAGCTAGGGACTGGTCCTTCTGGAATGCTGAATCTTTTCAATACTATTTGTTGCTTATTGCCCAACAGCAGTTTCCTTAAGCGTCATTAGTTTAGCTGAGGCTGGAGATGCTCACCACAAGCAAGCAGTCTAAAGACACTAAACAAAGGAATGCACTGAACGGTCTTACAAAATGTGAACAGTCAGATTTGTATGACTTTTTGACCAGCAAGTTTGGGAAAGCAGAAAGTATTTTAGCCAAAATGCATAACCTGTTGACCCCATTTTCTCTTCATGTCCAAACACATACATACAGCACTTACTTGTTTGCTGCCACTGCAGCAAGGGATGCCAGCAAGCCAGTTTTCAGGAGTTTCCCACCAAAAGCTCCACCAACTCGTTTAACATGGCACATGATCCTGTTGGCTGGAACACCTAAACTGGCAGCTACCATCTCCTGTAAAAACAGTTCTCATCTTTATGCCAAATCACACTAAGCATAAAAGTTAGGTTCTGAAATAACTAACTTTTCTGTTAAAAAAGTTCCATGGATATTTCTTTAAGTTTTTTTAAATCAAATTATTTTTCTTTCCTCTTTAGTCTGGGCTGAAGAGTAAAAAAAAGCTACCAATAAACACTCAGCAGTGTTCACATTTAAACATCTCTACCATGGAGATGCTGACATGGAGATGCTGAAATGGACAGAAGCAAGGAATAACATCCTTGGATTTCATTACCAGAAGAGTAAGAAGCTTCATATATCAGAAAAAAGGGATTAGAATACAACTTTCATTGGTTTTATTACCATGAATTTTATTTTCATTTTAACTTCAAATTAAACTACTTGGGTTTTAATAATCTATGGTCTTTCTAGTATCAGCAATGCTCTTGCTTCAAATTATTTTCTCAAACACCAAGTTCATCACTCCTATTGTGTATCTGTAATATAATCAGAGAACGTCATGAGTTGGAAGAGATCTCTAGAGATCATCAAGTTCAGCCCCCTGCCAAAGTAGGATCATCTAAGGCAGGTCACAGAGGAACACATCCAGATTGGTTTTGAGTCTCCAAAGAAGGAGACTCCACAACCTCTCTGAGCAGTCTCTTACAGGGCTCCATCACTCTCACAATAAAGTGCCTCCTCATGTTGAGGTGGAACCTCCTGTGTTCTAGCTTGTACCCATTGTTCCTTGTCCTATCACTGGGCATCACCAAAAAGAGACTGGCAACTTTATCTTGACATCCACCCCTCAGGTATTATAGACATTGATAAGATCCCCTCTCAGCCTCCTCTTCTCAAGACTAAACAGCCCCAGGTCTCTCAGTCTTTTTTCATAGGAGAGATGCACAAGAGCACCAAGGCATTGTTGGGACTCTCTGCAGTAGATCCCTGTCTCTTTTGAGTTGGGAAGTCCAAAATAATGGAAGTGATAAAAGGAGAAGAACTGGGCTTTGAGCGCCAAATTCCAGCATGGAGTCAAATAGTATCAGTTTCTTGCACCGCAGCTATTGCTATGCAAACCACATCAGTTTTGCTTTACCATTTGCAATCATGGAAATTATCAGAGGCCTGGAATACCTCTCCTAAGGTGGAAGGCTGAGAGAGTTGGAGGGTGCAGTCTGGAGAAGTCTCTGGGAGGGACACCTTATTGTGGTCTTGAATATATAGAGGAGGCTTATAAGAAACAGAGAAAGACTTTTTAATAAGGACAGGGGGCAACGGTTTTAAAGTGAAAAAGGATAGGTTTAGATTGGCCATATATGCTAGTTTGAGCCTAGCTAGCCTGTTTTGGTGAGAAGAACTAGATGATAGACTGAGAAATTAAAACAATGGTGAGGTCTACTTCCCTCACAGTCTTGCTGAGATGGGTAGCAAGGAAAAGCAAAACATTAGATAAGGTCACTTTTGCTCTGCACTTCGTGCTGGGCTGTCCTCCTTGCCTGCTGGGGAGAAGCTGAGGCTGCTGGCTGGACTCCATCTTGCTTTCTAACCTCACCCTCCCTTTGCTTGGCTGCTTCACCTTGCTTTTTAACCCTCTTGGCCGAACCTCCATTCTTCCTTAGGACTGGGGTAAGGTTGCGAGGGGTAGGGGGAAGGTGAGGGGTGGTTGAGAGCCCCTCCTGGGGACTCAGGTTTCTGGGAGGGGAATTGTGTTTTTATTACCTTTTTTACCTTGTATATTTCTGTATATATCTGTATATACTGTAAATATCTGCTTGTAAATCGTGCCAGCTGTAAATATAAGCTTCATTCAAATTTCCAGAGCCGACTGAGTCTAGTCTGGGTGATTTCTAAAAGTGTGGGGGGCAGGGAATACCCAAACCATCACAACATAACAAAGGAAATGTCTTTAATTAAGGGTGGTGAGACACTGCAACAGGTTGCTCAGAGAAGCTGTGGAGCAAGGCTTTGAGGAACTTAATCTGGTGAAAGATAACCTTGTCTATGGCAAACAATTGAGTGAGATTATATTGAAAGGTTCCTTCAAACCCAAACAAATTATGTGACTATGATTTTGGCATGGAGCAGCAGCCTCACCTACAGATAGCAGAGTATCTCAAACCCTCAGCAGACTGACTTTGTAGGGTGCCAATCGCTCCTCACCTCACTGGAAAGCTAACCAGTGTGGAAGAGTCTTAGCACTACACAGGGAATTTTTCATGCCTACAAGTAGGGCACTTTGTTCAAAGCAAAATAGGAGACTTCTATTTCCTCCTTATCTTCATGTGTCACGGGTCAGTGTTGATCAGGACACAGCTTTGTAACAAAGCATCTCTTGTTGGATAAACCAGGTCTGCACTTTTGTGTTGCTACTGCTTCTAAACTGTTAAGATGGATTTGTAAACAAAACTTTAAAAGGTCTTTTGTCACAGGTTCAACTTCTTCCTCTGTGGATGCTCTGTATTACCTGGGTAAATGCTGGATGCTGTGTTGACACATACAAATCCATTTCTTTATCCTCACCCTTTGGAACAGCAAGCACGCTCTGAGTCTCCATGTAAAAGTGCTCCTGTCCCCCAATGTGAATCTCCCCTAATCCAAAGAGGAAAACACAAGTGTTACAGAGGGAAAATATGAGAAAAAATAATCAGGAAGGAACTAACTCCCCATCATCATGTGAATTATGGTAATCAGGGTAAAATCTTACAATGCTCCTTGTATGAAGGAGCAACATTGGACATGAAGGACATGGAACTGCTGCAGCAGGTCCAAAGGAGGGCCACAAAGATCATCAGAGGGCTGAAGCATCTGCCCTGTGAGGACAGGCTGCAAGAGTTGGGGCTGTTCAGCTCTGGAGAGACCTTATAGTGTCCTTCCAGTACCTAAAGATGGCCTACAAAAAATGCTGAGAAGGGATTTTTTACAAGACCTTGTGGTGATTGGATGAAGAGGGAATGGACTGAAGTTTAAGGAAGGCAGATTTAGACTGAGGATTAGGAAGAAATTCTTTCCAGTGAGGGTGGTGAGACACTGGAACAGGTTGCCAAGGGGTGGATGCGTCTTCCCCGGAGGTGTTCAAGGTCAGGCTGGATGAGGCTTTGAGCAATCTGTTCTAGTAGTAAGTGTTTCTGCCCATAGCAAGGAGGTTGGAACTACATTTTTAAGGTCCCTTCCAGCCCAAACCATTCTATGAATTTATGAACATCTAAAATAAAAACACAGATTAAACTCCTTGCAAGATTAAATTGGTCTTGTTCCTCTGACATCAACAGAACTTGATTAACAGCAGAAAAATATTGCCTCTAAGTAGTAACCATAATCAATAAAATATCATTAAGTTAAACAAAGCATGGACATATTGGTCCAGGTCAAGAAAGTCACAATTGCAGTCAAGAGTGCTGGACCACAGGACGTATCAGAAGAGATTGAGAGAACCGAATTTATTTGTCCATATTTAGAGAAGGGTTAAGGGGAGATCTTACTGCTGTCTACAACTACTAAACGGAAGAGTACAGAGTTAGCATAGATGCATACTGGAAAGATAAGAGGCAATGAGCACAAGAAATTACAACTCAGTGAAAGAAAAAAAAAATCACTGTGAATAGTCCAACCTTGGAAGTGGCACCAAGACAGGCTGCAGAATCTCCAGCTTTGGAGGTAGTGAAAATCTGACTGGACATGGTTCTAACCTCCTTCAAGCAGGAAGTTGGACTAGATGACTCCCTCCCAACCTATTTATTGCCTGATTCTGTTTCAATCAGAAAGGATACAGAAATCTTGAATATAGTAGCAAGATCACTAGGTTAAATGTCACTTTCTTCCAGGAGACCAAGAGCTTTCTCTGGCCTCATGGCTATATGGAAAAAAGACTTGAAGAACAGACAAACTCAAATATTGACAACAACCAAATGTATTTTGTAGTTTACCTTCAATTATATTATCAACATCTTCAAATGCCTGATCAACATTTCCATGCTCTAATTTTCTTTTTGGCTCAAAGAAGGAGTTGTGTTTTATAGCCTCCTGCAGTGGAGAAAAAAAAAAAAAAAGGTGTTTTTAGAAGTATTTTAAAGGTTTTCAGCTTGTTATGGCATTTTAGTCTCAGAAGAAACACCATTTTCTTCAGAGATCAGAATCATCAGCTACCAAAGTCAATGAAATAAATGTATTTAATCACTTTAATGTCACTCTTGATCAGCTTGTGTTTTCAGTTCTAGCATTTCTTTCCTGATGCATCTGAAACGCTTTCGGTTTAGTCACCCAGCTCTTCCCTCTCCTACATCTGGCAAGAGATCAAGAAAGCACAGAATAACAATGCAACCCTATTATCCAAAGAGTAATGCCATTAAGGGGGGAAGAAATCACAAGGACTAAATAGAAGTAGAACCTGTTTATAAGGTATTACTTGCTTTATTTCCAATATTACTTCATTGCAGCTTCTACTCTAATGAGGTATTAAGTTTGCCAGTCTCTAAGAAGAGATTATTTCCATTTTTCTACCAGAAATATAGTTCTGTTACACTCCACATGCATTATGTAAACAAACTGTAAAGTGACTACCAGAACTAATGCTGATGCCCTGCAAATGTGTCCTTAGTTCCTTCTTTCCACTCATCTCATTAACCCAGCATAAGTCCATTTCCCCTCTGACTTCCACATCACGTTGCTAAAATGTTCTATATTCCTAAGATCTTGCCCCTCACATTCCCTCAACATGTCCTACATCTCCAGCCTAACTTTGTAGGCTTGACAGCCTAGCAACAGATAGAAAATCAGGAGCAGATTTTTCAAACAATATACATACATTGATTAAAAGAATGACAAACAACTAGCAGAGTCATTATACTTTCTTCACTAAGAACATTAGAAGAATTCTTCTCTTCTATGCTTCTATGCTATTATTATGAGATGTGTGGGACTTCAATACATTAGAGGCTGTTGCCTATCTATCACCACAAGAGGTCAAAATTGCCTAAAAGGTTTATGGGGAGACTGACTTACTAGTTCATTGGATGTTCACGTTCACCTTGTCTCCTTAGAATGTCACGTTCAAAAAGCAAGCGAAGAGCGTGAACTGCTTCTTCCATTAATTACTGGAATTACTAGAAATTATTAGTACCTCAATTGTTAGGATCACTGGTTCCAGCCTCTCATACTCTATCTTCACTTTTGCAGCTGCTTGCTTGGCATGGACATCTGAATCTGCAACCACGGCACAGACAATCTGACCCACACAAATCACCTGTAAAATACACACTGCTTAATGGAACAGCAGATGCAAATTATTCCCACATCTGCTGCTGAGACTCCTCTTCCCTATAACCACTACTCATCTCTCCTCCTTTGAGATAGGGTTTCAGACCTTTGTATTTTTCAGATCATCCATGAAGGTAACAAATTATCAGGGGTTGGTAGTGGGATCAGTGCTGTTTATCATCTTTATCAGCAATATGGACAGCATGATTGAGCTACCCTCAGCAAGTCTGTGGATGACACCAAGCTGTGTGGTCCAGTTGACAAGATGGAGGGAAGGGATGACATCCAGAGGGCCTTGGACAGTCTTGAGAGGTGGGCTCAAGCCAACCCGGCAAAGTTCAATAAGGCCAAGTGCAACGTCTTGCACCTGGGTCAGGGCAATCCCAAGCACAAATATAGACTGAGCAAGGAGTCGCTTGAGAATGATTTCGAGGAGTACTTGGGGGTGTCGGTCGATCAAAAACTCAACACGATCTGGCAATGATTGCTGGCAGCCCAGAAGGCAGCTGTGTGCTGGGCTGCATCAAAAGCAGTGAGAGCAGCAGGTGACTCTGCCACTCTGCTCTGCTCTCGTGAGACCCCACCAGGAGCACTGCATCCAGCCCTGGTGCCCCCATATAAGGAGGACATAGAGAAGCTGGAGTGGGTCCAGAGGAGGGCTATAGTGATCAGAGGCCTAGAGCACCTCCCCTGTGGAGACAGGCTGCAAGAGTTGAGGTTGCTCAGCCTGGAGAAAAGAGATCTTGGGCTATCCTTTGAGTACCTAAAAGGAGCTTATGAGAAAGCCAAGAAGGGACTTACAAGGACTTGGAGTGATAGCATAAGAGGGAAAGAACTGAAGCTTAAGGAAGGCAGACTTAGACTGGAGATTAGGAAGAAATTCTTTACAGTGAGGGTGGGGAGATACTGGAACAGGTTGCCCAGTAATGTGTTCAAGGTCAGGTTGGATGGGGCATTAAGCAACCTGGTCTAGTGAAAGATGTCCCTGGCCATGGCAGGGGGGTTGGAAATAGATGATCCCTTCCAACCTAAAGCATTCTATGAATCTATGAACTGGGGAATCAAGGAAAATCTTTAAAAACGGATAAGTGATTTGGGAGCCTATTAAAAAATGTGCTGAAAAAATGGGAATATTCAAAAATGGGTACGTGTTCTGGGAGCCCAACTATAACTTCTTTGAAATATACTCTTTCAACAACTCAGCTTCATGAGGTTTAATCTGTATTCTTCTGATTAATACATAATTTTCTACAGACAGAATATAATGAACATCAGGTTGTTTGAAGTTGAAAATGGAGTGGGGAAAAAATGTAAGAATTTACCTTGTTATATGCATAAAGTGACATGCACACAATACAGAAGCACAAGGGTCAGCAAGTAAAATGTCACTGTAAAAATCTAAAGGAAAACAGCAAAGATGACGAAAATCAGTTAAACCCACACTGTACTCATACCTTGTTTCTTGCAAGTATGACCTCCGGATCACTGGAGTAGTAAAACTCATTTGTAGCTGGTACATCATGAGCTGTTATGACATCGAACACACCTGGTCCTTTTAGAGCCTCTGAGGTGTCTATAGATCTGGGAGATGGGAAGGAAGAAATATCACAGAATGTTAGGGATTGGAAGGGACCTCAAAATACCTCCCGCTTTTGGGGGAGTCCAACTCCCCTGCCACAGCAGGATACCTAGAGTAGGTCCAGATGAGTTTTGAATGTCTCCAGAGAAGAAGACTCCACAACCCCTCTGAGTGGCCTGTTCCAGGGCTCTGTCACCTTCCCAGTGAAAACGTGTTTTCCTTATGTTCGCATGGAACCTCCTCTGCTCAAGCTTGCAACCAATGGCCCCTTGCCTTATCACTGGACATCACTGAGCAGAGCCTGGCTCTGTCCTCCTGAGACTGCCCTTCACATGGTTATAAACATGAATGAGGTCAACCCTCAGCCTCCTTGCACAAAGTGAGGAAACATAACGTGGAGGTGTGTTTCTTGCATTGCCAGGATCTGCTCATAGGTTCAGACTTGGCTTTTCCTCCTACCCCTGGCATGTGAGTTAAGTGCTAGACAAAGGCACTACTAACCTACTTTGTTCATAGGAAATAGGATCCCACCCTGCAGTACTACATCCAGTTCTGAGGCCCCCAGCACAAGAAGAATATTAAACTGCTGGAATGGGTCCAGAGGAGGGCCACAAAGATAATCATGGTGGGGGCTGGAGCACCTCCCCCTTGAGGACAGGTTGAGTCAGATCCGTTCAGTTTAGAGAAGACCCCAGGGAGACCTTATAAAAGCCTTACAGTACCTGGTGGGAGCTACAAAAAGCTAGGGAGGGACTTTTCACAAGGGCTTGTAGTGATAGGATGAGACAGAATGGACTGAAGTTTGAGGAGTGCAGATTACACTTGAGATTAGGAAGAAATCCTTCCCAGCAAGGGTGGTGAGACACTGGAACAGGTTGCCCACGGAGGCTGTGGCTGACCCCTCCCTGGAGGTGTTAAAGGCCAAGTTGGATGAGGTCTTGAGCAACCCAGTCTAGTGGAAGGTGTATCTGCTCATGGCAAGGGTTTGGAACTAGATGACCTTTAAGGTGTCTTCTAACCCAAACCATTCTATGATTCTGTGATTAGTTTGCTCTAAAAATCTCAGACAACAATTCATAGTAACAGTTTCTTCAGCTATGTTTGAACACTTACAGAATCTTAGCGTGAGCTCTGGAACTAGTGACGACGCCCAGGAAGAGCTCCCCATCCACAGAAGGAAGGTCATCAACGTAGACTGCTTCACCAGTGGCATGCTTAATTCCAGCCTGGTGCATAATGGGCCGTCCAATGGGATCCTGGGGAGACTGACTTGCATCTACATCCTGTGCAGTCAAACATACATATCAACCACCATCAAACAGTTGAAAACAGAATAGTCATGTTCTGGTTTCTTATAGCAACCAGGAAATCATATGAAGGAGTTCACAGAAAAGATTTCTGGTTGAATACTGAAAACAGATGTGGGTGCAAAACCTGACTGCTGCTCCCAGGCATTTCTTCAATTTTTTGTCATAAAGAGCCTTCTGAGAGCACTGCACAGATTTGTCTACTTCAATTTTTTCCCTTGTTTACATCAAAATGTAAAGTACACTTTCCTCCCTTACTGATTCATCTCACAAAGCTCTGATAATTACTCTCACAAGTTTCTACTGTGTATTTCACCAGTGTCTGGTGGTGTATTTTGAGCTACTTGCAGTGATTCTTTCCTCTTTGAAAGACTGCAACAGAACAATGTAAATCAGCAAGAAAATGTTGTTTAAACATTTCCTTCCCAATTTTATTTCCTTGCACTGATGCATGAATTCAGTGCCTTATTAACTTTATTTCCCTGAAAGTTAATTCAGTGTTGCCAGTTATTCTGCTGTACCAACTAATTGTTGCCAAGTTCCAGAAATCTTTTCCAGATTCTGAGTCAGTGTTCACATAAACTTTTTTCCTTTTCTACATTTAGAAATAATTAATTGCTCACAACTCAAAGTCTTACTTTCTTACACAGCTTCCAGCACACAGGTGTCCCGGCTACACAATTCTACCTCCTGCACTTTCTGGGACACTGTCTACTATTAGCCCCAGGACAAAAAAAGACATTTCACTTGACTGCCTCAAGTTCCTCACATAGCTGTCTCAGCCAAACCACCCCAACTTTTCCACTAACAGAGCAACCAGGTATTTTACTTTCAGGATATGCATCCTCTTTCCTCCTTAATTTTAAAAGCTCCAAAATGTTCACATTAAGAACTGCATACAAAGGATAGGGAAATTCAGAAGTTAGACAGAAATTTAATATCTTTTGAGTTTCTTAGTAATTTCTGTTGCTCAGTGCCAACTGATCTGAATACTAAACGGTTTCCTTTCCTATTGTTTAGTCACTTGGAGCTGTGACTTCTGAAAGTCACAAAGAAATAGTTCTTTGAATCTTGGTCCCTTCTATAAGCACAGTAACTCTTGAAATATTTAAATACATTTAAACAAATTGTAAGCATTTATAGATAAAATCATAGAATTGTCAGGGCTGGAAAGGACCTCAAGGATGATCTAGTTCTAACCCCCCTGCTATGGGCAGGGACATTTCACACTATATCAGGTTGCTCAGAGCCCCATCCAGCTTGGCCTTAAAAGAATATGTGAAAAATTAGAAATACTTAGATTTCATTTTAATTTTCTTTAGGTTTTCAGGAAGTTGTGATTTTTGTGTGTGTATGTGTGTGTATTGAGGGTATCAAAACACCAAAAATCCTTGCAGGAGTCCCTACCATAATCTAGCCACAGAGCGAGCTCAGAAAATCTGAAAGGAATTCTTTGCTGCCCTCTGCTGCTGACTTCTTACTAATTTGATCAGTCATCACAAACTTCATCTTAACTCTTAGATCTACAGTAAGAGTTCCCTGAGATCTTACAAAAACTGTACTTTGAGACAAGAATATCAGAGACTTGGGCTTTTCTATCCTTTTTATTTTCTTCCCAGTTGTTTGCTTGTTGTTGTTTTTCAATCGAGTTACACACTGCAACACACCTGACAATGGAGCAGCCTGACAATGGAGTTTGTTCAGTGTATCTATCTTCTGAGAACTGGTTAGAAGTCAGTGAACCTGAGTAAGTTTATTTTTGCAGAGCAGCTTTTCTAATTCAAAAACAGTTCAAATCAAGCACTGGGAGCCTGCTGTCTTTAATGCTTTGGAAAATATGTACCTAAGCTTCACAGCAAGGGTCAGGCTTGAATTGTGTTTTTTAACCAAGTATTACAAAGCACAGAACAATCTTAGAATAAAATCACTTGCCTGATATATTTGGATACTCTGGGGCATTGTGGTTGTGAAATCTTGTAAGACACTCATATATTCCATAGGTATGCCAGGGTAGAGGCAAGGATCCTGAAAAGGAAGGGAATTACTACTAAAACTCACATTTCAAATGTTTCAATTGGAAAAGCTAAACAAAAAAATCACCAAATACAAACTCTTCATAATATAAATTACTTGGAGCCTCTCACAAGCTAGAAAGGTTCTAAAATAACAGTTATTAAACAATGCAGAGTGCTGAGATTTCAATAAATAGCATTTTAAAATATACTGGATTCAAGAAATATGCTTGCTAAAGTAAGCAACATAAATCAGAGATAGTTAGAAGAGCTTTGTCCTCGTGTCTGACCGAAGTTGGCACAGAATCACTCCTTGTGACAGTAAATTACCGTGCAATGGCAATTCAGAGAAAAAAGCTCAAGAAGAAAAGAAACAGAATAGAATAGGAATAGGATAGGAATAGGAATAGAATAGGAATAGGAATAGAATAGAATCAATCAGGTTGGAAAAGACCTCCAAGATCATCCAGTTCAACCTATCACCCAGCCCTATCCAGTCAACTAAACCATGGCACTAAGTGCATCATCCAGTCTTTTCTTGAACACCTCCAGGGATGGTGTCTCCACCACCTCCCTGGGCAGCCCATTCCAATGGCAATCACTCTCTCTGTGAAGAACTTCCTCCTAACATCCAGCCTATACTTCCCCCGGCACAACTTGAGGCTGTGTCCCCTTGTTCTGTTGCTGGTTGTCTGGGAGAAGAGACCAACCCCCACCTGGCTACAACCTCTCTTCAGGTAGTTGTAGACAGCAATGAGGTCTGCCTTGAGCCTCCTCTTCTCCAGGCTAAACAACCCCAGCTCCCTCAGCCTCTCCTCATAGGGTTTGTGTTCCAGGCCCCTCACCAGCCTTGTTGCCCTTCTCTGGACACATTCCAGCACCTCAACATCTCTCTTGAGTTGAGGAGCCCAGAACTGGACACAGTACTCAAGGTGTGGCCTGACCAGTGTTGAGTACAGGGGCAGAATAACCTCCCTCGTCCTACTGGCCACACTGCTCCTGATACAGGCCAGGATGCCACTGGCCCTCTTGGCCACCTGGGCACACTGCTGGCTCATCTTCAGCCTACTATCCACCAGGACCTCCAGGTCCCTTTCCTCCTGGCTGCTCTCCAGCCACTCTGTCCCCAGCCTGCAGCGTTGCTTGGGGTTGTTGTGGCCAAAGTGCAGAACCCTGCACTTGGCCTTGCTAAATTTCATCAAGGAAAAGGTAAAAGCAGTATTTTTCCTCATAGGAACAGATTTAAGACAAAAATATGTAAATTGCACCTAGACTGCATTGGGAAATGATACTATAGAGTCCTCAGCAACTCATGCAAGAAAGAGGGTTGGTTTAAAACCCACAGTTGGCTTCCAAAGCTAATTATGTTTTGAATTACAGATAGATGAACTAAGACCTCATGTCTGTTTCCTTTGGGCCTGGGAGTTGACACATTGCTGCATTAACATCCCTCAACTTTTTTTAAAGCCTAATGTTCATGTTAAAGGTACCTGAGCACCTGAAAGTTGAATGGCCATCTCTCCATCTATCTTTTGCTCACATTCTCCCACAGATGTGAACCTCAAAGACCATGCTTAGCACACTGTATAAATTTCAAGCATCAGCAGACAGAAACCTACTCTTGTACAGAAGCAGACATCGAGAATTAATTTACCTTGGTCTTTAATGACTGCAATACTTCCAGGAAAAATCTGTAGAAGAAACTGACCATCAAAGTTTTCTTATAGTCTACTTTTTCACCGCTGGCTAAGCCTAGAAGAGCGATTTCTTTCAGAATTAGTCTGCAAGCTTCATCCAAAATTTGTTCATTCCAGTGTCTGTCAGAAAAAATGACAGATACAATCAGACTAAGGCTCAAAAAATATGAATACAAATTGCAATAATACATTTATACCTTGGATCACAGCTCCAAGTGAAGCCAAAATACTGATTCTGACAATGGTCTACAATTTTGAAAACGGTGTAGGGTCAATGTTGCTTTAAAGTGAGATTCCCTAGGTCTAATCAATTGAGTGCTATGTCAGTCTTTTTAAAATCAATGAATAAATAAAACTTACTACAGCCTTAAAGATTATTTAGCAGTCTTAAGGAATATTACTCTTCTGTAGATACTGTTCTATATTTAAGAAAAGTGGGTAACAATATTGATGCAAAGTGTAGATGATTTCAAGAGATCAGACTAGTGCTGCACTGTTGTTACATTTTCTGAAAAGGCTTTCTCCTTCAGTTCTCTCAATTCTGCACAGCTACACATCTCTAGATATCAAAATATAAATCTGTAAGGATAAATGTAATAATTAAAGGCAGCAAAAAACAATGAGCAGTGAAACAGGTTCATATAAATGGTAAAATAATCCCATGGGACTCCATTTAGCTAAGTGGTTTCATAGTGCTGGATTTAGTTGTTATTTTTTCCCCAAAACCATGGAGAGATGCTGCAGAGTGGGAGAGATCATCAGGGATTCACTTCAGAGATTACTAGGATCTTACAGATGAAGAGGTATTGCAAAGGTTAAGGTTTGACTTGTGCTCCAGTGTTTATTTGGCACACCTGGAGTTCTTAGATTTTGTGTCTATTAGAGCCAAGCTGAAGGACTGAAGAACAGGGAATTATCAAACTTAAAGGACACAGCATCATTTAGCAATGCTTGGGGTCAGGTGCACAATTTATCATGTGCATCTATTTCCAGTTCTTATCTCCTATCTCTGCATACTTCACACTACAGCTGCACCAATGTGCACACTCCAAAATGTTCCAGTCCTGAAAAGCCACCACTGAGGGTTGACTCAGTCATTCACTTGAAGACACACGGCAACAGCCAGGCAAGTGAAAGCTTTCTGTACCTTCATGCGCCAAGGAAGTACACTCAAGCTCTCAAAGTCCCCTCGGTCAGAGATACAGAGAGGGCAGGGAAATTGTACCTTCCAGTAAGTGTTCTACAAGTTTGTTTTGCACAGACTGTGGCTGAGACATCCCCTCCAAAGAAAATGCTTAACTCCTTTATTATGTCTGTATCTTCTTCAAAAAGGAGTCTCATCCCAGCATTGATTATTGAGAGCGCATTTTCCCGTCTTGGTGCTTGTCGAAAGGCAGAGACATACTCCCCCTGAGCAAGATCAGACAGAAGTGGGTAACCTGCAGACATGTAAGTACCTGAAAGCAGAACTTGGTTTGGCGCTACGTGAAGCAAGCGAATGAAAAGCCAAGAGCACAAATTCAGCTTCCTGAGCGTTCAGGACCACACGCTTGCTTCTCTTGATCTTTCACTAAATTTTACCACCTTGATTTTCTAGCAGCCCGTAACTAATCCTCCACCACCTACACATTTCAGATGATTTGGATGTTTTCAGATAGTTGGAAGGCAGGGATCTTACAGAGTTGAGTTGCATTTATAACAAGACCAAAAGCTTAAGACACTTCCAAGTGTCACCAAACTTCTGTACTCAGATAATGTGACCCCAAAATTTTCTTTTAAGACTCCAAATCCACTCTTGCAACCAAACTGCCAGTTACACGCAAAGTAGAAACATTATGCACATGTCAAATCATATCTCATTTTAAGAAAAATCCTCAACAGATAACAAACCTTTATGTTATGATGCCAACCACATCACATGTAAGCAGCCTACTTTTGTGAGGTCTGTGGCAGCTTCTCCAAGACCACTTTCTGTGGGTAGTCTGGACAACTGCTATTGCCCTTGTCATTTTAGGATAAACTTCTGTCTGAGTATCACTCTTTATATATCACCAGCTACCTGATGAGTTGTGATTTTTCGGCTGAAACTGGGAGGTATGGCACTGACAGGACCAAATGTAAGGAATTCAGAAGAGAGCAGTAACAATGTTGCTTTAAACATAGGGACTATGTCCCCTCCTGCTTTTTATTTAGCAGTCTTCATGCATAAAGCAAATCTAAACAAACTAGAAACCTACCTTCCTAGAATGGGGAATATGGACAGAGACTAAGATCTCTTCTGGTGTGATGTTCCCATCTGCAAAAATATCACTCAAAGGGATCTGTCGCTTTCGTCCTAAAAAAAAATCCCAAATCAAAAAACTTTTGTACAGTTGTGCAATTAACACATCTCAAGCATACTTTAATTGGCAAGAAGTATCTGCAACTTTCCAGAGTAAATAGTAACTGCAGAGGTTACGTAACAAATTTTCAGCAGTATGCTCTATACAAGTGCTTGCTCCATCTTCCACAGCATCAAAACACCAGCTGCATCGAAGCATCCACAGACTGATCCCCATTCCAACTTCCCCACTTCTGATACTGCCACCATGATCCTGATCCCACTCCTATCAACCTGTTCCAAATCTCTGCAGCTGCTGTCACCACTACCTTTTCCTCTGAAACATAAAGAATGTGAAAGAAAATGGGATCACAGAATGTTAGGGGTTGGAAGTGATCTCCAGAGATCACCTAGCCTGCTCCACCCTGTCAGAGCAGGATCACCCACAATAGGTCAGAAACCCACCCAGGCAGATTTTAAATGAGGGCAAAGCATCAATTACAAAAAAAAAAAAAAACAACCCAGCAGAGGTGGGGAGGAAGCATACAAGCACTCAGATTGTGAGGTTTAAGGAGCACTTAAGCAATTCTGGGTTCTAAGCTGTTTTCAGACTGCAGAACTAGGACTGCTGATGGGGATATCAGGCAGATACAAGGAGACTGGCCTTGGCATGCTGAAGGGATTGTGACCTTTTCTATTAGGAGACCAAGAGTAAAATTTCATGAAATCACAAAACTTAGCTAACAGCTCATCACTTCTACTGAAAGGGAAATCTCTTCTCTGCTTTCAGCTGTCCTCAGAAGTACATGTGATCTGGTTGGTCTGAATGCTTACATGAGAATCTTCAACTTGTCTTTTATTTATAAATTGCTTCTTTGGCAGATATGATCTTGTGTGAGAGTGGGGAAATAGTTTCTTAACAAATGTTCATCTGCTGTGAGTTCCCCTCTCTCTCCACACAATAGGATCCCGCACTTCTGGCACTACTACAGAGATAGGCTATCTCCTCTTACCTCTTGAAGCCACACTGAGCATACAGTTGCTGGCTGCCAAAACAGGATTCAAGTCCGAAGTTGATTTTCTGCTCATGATGTTTCCTCCTAAAGACTAGAGAAGAAAAAAAAAAAAAACAACAGTTTTCTCCACCATCTTAACAGTTTTATGTTGTCACTTATGTCACATCTATGTAGACTATGCATAAATTAACAGATGCTGAAAGCTCAAAAAAAGATGTACTGATAGAAAATTCACTGATGAAAAGAACTAAAACTGCAAGTTTTATACGTGGTCAGGAGCAGTTTCACATTTGTCAATTGTTATTGCAAGCAATGCACAACATACAGCAACATTCCTTATTTGCTCTCCACCCAGAGTTCTCAGTTGCTGCAAGACAGCACAGAAAATCTTTGTCTTCTCTTCAGGGAGCTCTGAGATTGCATTTGTCAAGATTTCTTTCACTAGAGTGAGGCTGCAGGCAGCTCCCAGCATCAATCCTGTAACCAAAAGATCATGAAAGTGTCACATGTGCATTTACTGCTTAAGCTCTGAATTGTGTTCAGACTGCAGGACTGCTGACAGGGAAACCAGGCAGATACAAGGAGACTGGCCTTGGTGTGCTAAAAGGATTGTGACCTTTTCTATCAGGAGACCAAGAGTAAAATTCCTTGAAATCACAAAACTCAGCTAACAGCTCATCACTTCTACTGAAAGGGAAATCTCTTCTCTGCTTCCAAGTGTCATTTCAACTTCTCCCCTTGCACCAACTTTTGACTGAGTAAATCACAAAATCACAGACCGTTAGGAGTTGGAAGGGAAATCATCGAGCCCAAACCCCCTGCCAGGGATCACCTAGAGCAGATCACACAGGAACACATCCAGGTGGGTTTTGAATGTCTCCAGAGGAGAGTCTACAATCTCTCTGGGCAACCTGATTCATGGCTCTGTCATCCTCACAGAGAAAGTTTTTCCTTATGTTCACATTCAACCTCCTCTGCTCCAGCCTGCACCCACTGCTGCTTGCTCTATCATTGGGTATCACAGAGAAGAGCCTGGCTCTGCCCTCCCGACGCTCACCATGAGCTGGGAAAAAACAAACCTGAAATAGTTGCAGGGCACTTTATGCTATCAGTACTACAAAATTGAACAGCATCCCCTACTGCAGAAGAATCTCCTACATTTGACTGAATTAAAGTCTACTGACCATCATCTGTGCACTTCACCACAGTCAGATCCGGGACCCTTGCAGGAGCAATAACAAGTGGATGGAACACGCCTCTAAATTTCATCTCAGGTCCTAGCATATAAGAATAGATTCAGACAAAAGACATTTTGCATAATGATAACTCCAACACAGCGGAGAGTATGCTGGAGAATGAAAATGCAAGAAGAAGAATATAGCCCCGCTCCTCCCATGCTCACTGGAACTATGGCAACAGGAGCCATTCTGTTTGCATACATACCCAGACTGGTGTTCCCAACCAGAAGAGGTGCCTTGGGGTGGGCAGCTTTCAGATCCAGTAATTCATCTAAGCTTACAGGAGAAATCCATGTCATCTGCTCTCCATGGAAAACCAGAGTTCTTTTTGGCTGATTTTCAGCCATTCTCTGATGGAGAAACACGGCAGGTGTAAATATTTAGATTATAGGCAGGTGCAAGGTGTAACAGACACTAGACAAAGTCTTGTTCTTAAACAACAGCAGTTCTACTTAATTCTTAAAAATTGGACAGAAATGGGACTGTTATGCTGGCCCTTTGCATCACAATGCATTTCTAGGCTGTGTGAATAAAACATCTTCAATCAATTCCAATGGGCTAATAAACAAGATTGATAAGAAAGAGCCCCTAAGCAAAATAAATGTAGGAATAGATCCTGCAATTGCTGAAATAATTAGAAATGTGACAAAAAAAATATTTAGGGAGGTGTCCACCCACTTAGCTTGCTTGGAGATCACCAAAGACAGTGGCAGCAGCATCCCTTTTCAGATTAGGCATGTATGTGGTAGCTGGCTGTTCTAGAACTGGTCACTGATCACTTGGAAGTAGCTTGTGAACTAGCTACAAACACATGGTCAAGAACCCCTGCCCCACAGTTGTCAACTACTCTCCATAAGCAGAGAGTTAGTTACAGAGACTTTGGCTTCAAATCTACAGATTGACAATAATGTAAAGCTGCTTTCACATTATTCTAGGGCATACTCTGCTGCACTCTGCTGTGGGTGCCTGACGCTTCCCATTCCCGTGCCCCTGTGTCAGCTGCTTATACTTTTGCCATACTTTAACCACTCCTGGGCTAACATTGTGGCAGAGAAGACCAAAAAAATTATCAGGCCACGAAATTGATAAATGCATTGTTTTGCCAGTGTTTGCCATCCAGTTTGCTGAGAAGCATTTGTATCGTCAGGTGCTGCACTGAAAACTCAGTGTAGGCTATTTCTTTATCTTCTCACCTAATATCTAACTCTGAAAATTTATTTCCCCAGTATGATTATTTATTCTATGTGAATATGCAATAAGGTCATTGAAGAAAAAAAAATTAAAGAGCATAATTTGGGATTTACATTAAAGTGTTATCACATCTCTTTTGATGAATTACTGCTAAGCAGGACTCCAGAATGAGTTCTGAACTACAGACTACTAAGGAAAAGACAGAGCTAAAGAATAAAGCAAAAATTACCACTAGTTCTGGAGGAAATATAAGCTCCTGAGTGGGATCTAATGGCTGAAATTCATCTGCTGAAAATAATCTGGTGGAAACCTTAAAAAGAAAGAAAAGAAGCGAAGACCAATTTTTTTCTCTCATCTTGCCACTGAAGTCGGTGCAAAGTCAACAACTCTGTTACCATTTGGATTTGGCTCTGCATTACCATGCATCACCTACAGCCACCCAGGTGAAGGAAGTGTCCCCAACAGTTTCTCAAAGCTCAGTGCCAATGCAAAAGACAGTGCAGACATGAGCAACTCAAAAGCTAAGTAGAGGTTTTTCAGCTCTGGAGATCCAAACTTACACTAACTATGTGCCACGTCATCACTTCCCCATATACACACACAGGAAGAATCATTAATTTTGAGAACTATGTCCACATTTCTTGCAAGGAATAGTAAAGTATCTTATTTTACAGACAGTACTACATAAGTTGAAAATGGAGAAGGATAAAAATGGCAAACTACACTGCATTTACTTTAATTACAAGGAAAAAAAAACATGCAATGCTTCTTCTGTAAGTTTTATAGCTCAATTGGACAAGGAGAATATTTAAAACCCTACCTTCTCTTCCGTGTCAAGCAAATCATCTTCCTCACCCAAACAACACTTCCCATTTACTTTCTTTTGACAACAAATAGATTCCTACAGCAGGAATATTCCATTAGTGAAATGTTAAGTAGACTAATTCATTACCATTCTGGATAAGTCAATGACAGTGTCTGCTTATATTTCAATAAGGTTATAGATGCAGTTGAATGTTAAGCTAAGTTGGACAGATCATGTGTTAAAGAAGTGCTATTTAAAAATAACTTAGAATCATAGGATGTTTAAGTCTTACTTAAAGTAAATCATGCTATGTAAAAACCAGTTGACCTTGGGAGAGCTCACATAGATGGTCTGTATCATTTCTTCTACTTAATGTTTACTGTCCAATTTCTTTCCCTGTATGTTTCTGAAATGTTGCATTCCATGATAAATCACAAAGAATATCAGTCCATATTCTGCTTTTATGCCAGTACCAACCCACAGTAAAACACACAGAGTTACTAAAGATTACTCTTCAAAATCTAGGCTAGATACCAAGCCACAGAATCACAGAATCAACCAAGTTGGAAAAGATCTTCAAGATCATGAAGTCCAACCTATCATCCAACATTATCTAATTAACTAAACCATGCCACACTCAGTCTGTTTTTAAACACTTCCAGGGACAGCGAATCCACCACCTCCCCAGTAGCCCACTCCAATATCAACAAACTTCCTAACATCCAGCCTAAACCTCCCCTGGCACAGCTTGTCCATTTCAGTTAATTTTCGTAATGAGTTAGGCCACTATGCACCTTAATTAGACCTTAACAGAGGAAAGAGACATCTGAATGAAATTCTTAATGGTCTGTATACATACATACACCAATGAGCACAATCCAGCATTCCTATCATCACTACTTACCTCACAGAAGGTTTTACAGGCATCTAAGATTGGCCTATATCCAGTACAGCGACACAAGTTCCCTGCAAAAAAAGGGTATCAGCAAGAAAACACTTTGCTCTAAAGCACATGGCTTCATTTCAAATGCTCTACAGGAAGTTTGTGTTTTTAAAGTTTAAGAAGTGTTAGCTTTCTAAAAGAGCAGAAAGAGCAGTAACACAAGACTTAGGGCCCTGCAGCTACTGAGGAAAAAGGCTGTTGTTTCAAGTGGAGTATGACATACTGGAGAGCTGCACTAGAGGGAATACCACATACAGCCTAGCATGCAGAGAATAAGAGATTGCTCAACACTCTTCACCAATACAAAATGTTTTTCTCTTTTCCCTCAATTTATTTCTGATAACGAAGGAGGTTAGCATTACATCTCCATTAAGTTCACCTCATCCTAACAGAAACTGCCTTTGGCTCCACTGCAAGTGCACAACAGGTGACAAAAGGGTATTTTACCTGCAATACATGTTCACACCTCACTTTAATGAGGATGGTCTGCACCTCTCTACTTTTTCATTCCTATCTCAAAGGAACTGCATCTCTCTTCCTGTTTTACTCCTACCACAAAGGGACTCTCCTGTGAGGCTTATGACATTCTTAGTTCCCAAATTAATCACAGTATCATAGTAGTATCATAGTATCATCAGGGTTGGAAGAGACCTCACAGATCATCAAGTCCAACCCTTCACCACAGAGCTCAAGGCTAGACCATGGCACCAAGTGCCACGTCCAATCTTGCCTTGAACAGCTCCAGGGACGGCGACTCCACCACCTCCCTGGGCAGCCCATTCCAGTGGCCAATGACTCTCTCAGTGAAGAACTTTCTCCTCACCTCGAGCCTAAACTTCCCCTGGCGCAGCCTGAGGCTGTGTCCTCTCGTTCTGGCGCTGGCCACCTGAGAGAAGAGAGCAACCTCCCCCTGGCCACAACCACCCCTCAGGTAGTTGTAGACAGCAATAAGGTCTCCCCTGAGCCTCCTCTTCTCCAGGCTAAACAATCCCAGCTCCCTCAGCCTCTCCTCGTAGGGCTGTGCTCGAGGCCTCTCACCAGCCTCGTTGCCCTTCTCTGGACACGCTCAAGCATCTCAATGTCCCTTCTAAACTGGGGGGCCCAGAACTGAACACAGTACTCAAGGTGTGGTCTAACCAGTGCAGAGTACAGGGGCAGAATGACCTCCCTGCTCCTGCTGGCCACACCATTCCTGATGCAGGCCAGGATGCCATTGGCTCTCTTGGCCACCTGGGCACACTGCTGGCTCATGTTCAGGTGGGTATCAATCAGCACCCCCAGATCCCTCTCTGTCTGGCTGCTCTCCAGCCACTCTGACCCCAGCCTGTATCTCTGCATGGGGTTGTTGTGGCCAAAGTGCAGCACTTGGCACTTGGAGCCACTGAATGCCATCCCATTGGACTCTGCCCATCTGTCCAGGCGGTCAAGGTCCTGCTGCAGAGCCCTTCTGCCCTCCAACCCAGCCACATCAGCCCCCAGCTTGGTGTCATCTGCAAACTTGCTGATGACTGACACAACGCCCACATCCAGATCATCTATGAAGATGTTAAAGAGGATGGGGCCCAGCACTGACCCTTGAGCGACACCACTAGTGACCAGCCGCCAGCTGGATGTGGTCTCTCAGAGATGCTCAGATGCACCTAGCTCTCCAATAGGACAATATTTTCCACATAGAGGGATGTTTCAACACATGTTCTTGAAATAATCCACAGCTCCGCTCTTCATTTTCCAGGAGAAGGGAATGAGAAGGAATACCAGGTCTGTATCCAGTAGTAGCTCTGCTGGGAAGCACACTCTGCATACAGGGATCTATGTGTACTTTCACAAATGTGCAGTCACATACCCAAGGCCGATGAAGAAAATGGTTCAGGGACATACCTACAAATTACAAAGTGCAAATATTTACCAGACAGAGCTGTAGTCATCTGCTCTGAAGTTGGGTTTGGGTGGTTTCTTAGCAAAGTGTATATGGACATCACCATTCCAGGCGTGCAGAAACCACACTGTGAGCCATGGCACTTGGCAAGCCTTTCCTGCAACAAAACACCACAAGCAGCACTCCTTTCAGTGTGCATCACCATTCTAATGAACTCTCTCTTAAATGGGATAGCATACTAACTGTTGTCTTTGTAGCAAATCAGACTTTTGAAGTAAAACAAAACAATCTCAAACAAGAAAATTATTTGGGGTGTGATGTCCAAGGACAGGTAATTAACCTTCAGTGGATTTCTGTGTTTTTTTGCTTTCATACTTAAGTACCAGCTAAAGGGTCGCTGCCCAAGATGTGTCATTAGCCCAAACAGAGCACAAGGCTGATTGACTCTAACAGTTCTTACATACAAGCAACTATTTGATCAGTCTGTCAGTATTAAAGATCCATCATGAGACATATCTCATCAGCCTTGACTAATCAATCATCAGAAATCTGTGCTGTCTTCTGTTACCATTTAGCAGGGAGAATAACCATCATATGAAATTCCCATGCCTTGAAAACACTGCCATTCCAGCCAGCCCATATAAAGGAAGAAATTAGTGATCCTTTTACACAGTGAAATAGTCCTCTCACCTGAACTGGATGAATCCTGGTTTTTATATTTCCAACACCTTCCACTGTGGTCACTGCTGCACCATACAAGGAGCAAATGGGAAGCAAACATGCATTTGCTGAATAATGCCTATGGAACAAAAAGGAGAATAGAGAACATGAATATTATTTCAGTATAATAAAGACTTATGAATATTTTGCAGTCTATCAAGACAGAGTTTATACTTGCCAAGCAGCCACTATAATTTGGAATGAGAGGAGAATAATCTGTATAGAACGGATAACTTACTAGCTGATTCTTGTACGCACTAAAAAACTCTTATCTCTGAGGACAGTTTTGTAGAATTAGTATCTTCCTTAATATTTCCAATCACCCTTTGTCTTTTGTGCTCTGTCAAGGGTGTTTTGGAGGAGGAGGAAGGAGAGGGGAGAGTCAGTGCAGTCATTTGAAGGAAGTAAAAAAATTACTGCTGCAAATCTGTAACCGAATTTCTGACCCAAAGGAAATTCTGAGGTAAAATAAGTATCATTCTAAGTAGGAACAGTGTACCAAAATGAAAATTCTTCAAAGCTTTTAATCGTTAGCAATAAAATGCTTTGGTTTACTATAGTTGAAATGTTTCTTTTCAAGTGTCATTCTGCCTGTTTCCCTTTCAAAATAACTTTAAACACTTTCATTTGCACTGCATTCCAATGCAGCTGTCAAAGGAAAAACTGGAACATTCGTACTTTTCCTCCACCTAACAAAACATTCAACTAACATGTAACCATTTAACAATTTGACTGGAGCTTTCCCAATTAAAAGGAAATTTATTCCAATTTTCAGCTTAATGAAACCCAGGGTTTCAGTTTCAAAGTCCTTCTTTTTGAGGGCGGGGTGTAGGGAGGGAGTTCAGTAATAAAGGGCTGGTAAGACTCAAACTTCTGCCTGTGTGATGTTCCCCTCAGTCATAGGAGAGCTGCAGAGAACAGCTATATTGCAGTGGTGAGTACAAAGGGTGTTAAAATGTATACTTCTAAGGAAAAAAAACACTCCCAGGAGCTCGCAGCATATATGAGCCAATTAAGCATCTGAGTACGGCATCTCAGGACATTTATAGCACAGCTGAAGGAATGGTATTTTCTACAGCATTCTTTCCTGGATTAAAGTGACTCTTCCTTTGGATCCTTTTACTATTAAGTAGATTTTACAACTTTGTTTTTAAGGTTTCACATCTGGAAATAGTATCTACAGTCATAAAATCCCAAGTGGCTAAGGATACCATATCTTCTTTGAAGCCGGCTCGTAAGTTGATATCATCACAGTGCAGGCACCACAGCCACCTGCTCCACAGCCATACTTAGTTCCTGTAAGGCGGACTGAAAATGCTGTCATTAGGGAAAAAAAAAAATGTAATCATCAGGTTTCATTTGGTCTTCAAAAGCTTCAGTCTACTTTTCCTCCTGAACGGCTAAGGAACACAATATTAGTTTGGTATGGTAACGTATGCAGATTCTATTTTGGATTAAAATCTTCAGGGAAAAATCAGACTGAAGCTAAGGAATTATACTAGGAAGAAATTCTTGACAGTGAGGGTGCTGAGATACTGGAACAAATTGTCCAGGGAGGTCACGGATGTCCCTTCCGTGGAGATGTTCAAGGCCAGTTAATGGTTGTTTTAGTTTAAGGCAGTCACAACTTCCTTAACATGGTAAACCACCTTTTAATTACCACTTCAGAGAATTTTGCTCAAATAAAACTTCCAAATACGTGTGACATAAGGGAATAGACAAGAAAAGGATACGTCTCTTTCGCAGATAAGACAACAGCATTTGCTCAGGATCAGCATTTTTCTCCACTATCTGCAACAAGAAATAAAATAATAATTAAAAAATAATTTAACTAAGAAACAAAGGCTTTTCAAAAATCAGGGCACCACTACATTTCACATAGCCAGAAATTGATCCTTATTTGTTTCCTTCTCTTAGAGCTGGAATAATTGCAAAAGACCACAGGGGATTTCACACTTTCTGGAGAAAATCCTTCTCAGACAGATATGTTGCCAGCAAAGAATTGACAGGGACCTTTGCAACTACTAAAAAAGGCTGTTTCTTAGTGAGAGGCAGCACAGCACAAAGAATTAATGATCTGCAGATCTTAGTCTTGCTGGCACTTTAACCTACTGAGATTAACATCAGCGGAAGCCTGTAAGGATATTGGCAGAAACCATTTTTTTTCCCTAGCATTATTTACATAAACTTTTCACTTGCTGTAACAGACTAACAACATTTGCTGCAATAGACCAACAACAAAGAGCAACAGAAATGCCTCCATTCTGGATTGACTACAGTATTTTTCATTCTGCTGTTTATAACCAGCTGATTTAGATCCAACTGCACTGGATCAAGAAGTTTAATTTCTTCTTGCAATATGTTGTTGACACTGGTAGTCTGTATCTGACACCTGAGTCTTGCTGACTTTGTTGTGACTCTGAGAATCTGACACCATTCAGCGTCTCTCCTCTAACACCATGAAAGGTGAGAAGCTGGGCATACGAAACAGAAAAACTGGTTTGCCTGCCAGCCCAATTTGACGGCCAACTTCAAGTCGATTTCACTTTGGCACATTTTTTGCACCACAGGCTGCACAGTGAGCTGAAATGTAATGCTGTAATCACGGTTGTGCTGCTTGGTTGCTTCTCCCTTTCTCAAAGCACTTGCTGTACACGGGACAGTGTCAGCTAACTAGGCAATACTTGGAGGCTGATTCCCTTTTCACTCAGCACGGAAGAGATTTGAAGGAATGCTTCTAGCGGCTAATCCAAGGGTTTGATTATACTCCGATCAGCAACAAGTCTGAGGAAAACAAATCTGTGCCCATATGCTTTGAGAGTAACCTTCAAACAGCAGCCCGCCTTTCTCCACACTCCTTCCAATCAACACTTACCTTCCTCCCATTCACCCAGAATACCAGCTCGTCAGCCCCCGCCGCCCCTCGCACAGACATCGTACCCGAGAGCCGAAGCCAGCAGCAGCAGCAACAGGCCCTTCGCCGGCCCGGGCGGGATAGAGGGCGGCGGGCGGAGCTCACCGCTCCTGCCGCGCTCCCGGACGTTAGGAGTCAGCAGCGGTCAAGGGCTGGCGCTCAGGCACAAGGGATTTACTGGAGCATTTCAATGGCCATTAGAACAGCAGGACATAGTTCACAATTCTCAGGAACAGACCTGATCCTTCCGACAAAATGGCAACGTTAGCAAAGTGCGCCGTTGTTACCTTCTGGTATAAATGATCTCAAGCACAAACCAACCAGTATCAAAGACAATATATAGGACGGTTTGGGTGTTACCTGCCTCCCCCCACCCCGCCCCCGGTTATGAAATCACCCAGACTAGATTCAGCTGGATGGAAATTAAGAAATGAAGCTTTATATTTACAGCTTAGCATAATATACAAGCAGATATTTACAATATATACAACTATATACAGAAATATACCAGTTAAAAGTAATACAGAAACACAACAGCCCTTCCAGAAACCAGAGTCCCCAGGAGGGGCTCCCAACCACCCTTGCACTTTCTTTCCACCCCTCTACCTTATCCCAGAGTTTGCCTTATGTGCAAAGTGAGTTTGGAGGATTGGCCAGGGGGGATAGAAAGCAGAAGGATTAGTCACACAGAAGCAGCCCAAGGAGAAAAAGCAGAGTCTCCTGAAGACCCATACCAGTTCTCTTGTCTATGTTCTTGTTTTTATACATCTCAGCAAGCCTATGAGTGAAGCAGACATCACCACTATTTCCCTTTCACAACCTATCATCTAATTCTTCTCACTAAAATATTCCAGTTTGCCTCAGACTAGCACAAAATAAAATATATTTGTTAAAACAGAAGCAAGCAGTGCTGGGCACGAGGGGAGTCTGCACTCTACCAACTTGTGCAACGGGCACACAACATCCTGTTCCATTTACACACTCAGTTCATACATATGTATCAAGTATGCAAAGCAGTCCTTGAAATTCTTGCTATGTCAGAGATCCTTCACGTGCCTGTGTTACCCAGTCACCTCTGGTGGTCTTCTCTGTGAGTCTTTCTGATTCTGACCCTACCGCCAGAGCAAGCGCAAAATAAAACACCCACCAGTTCCCATGCTAACTGTCCGTCCCAGGGAGGCACATCTCCCCGCCCTTTTGTTTCCTCCTAACACAAATCATAGAATCATAGAATCAACCAGGTTGGAAGAGACCTCCAAAATCATCCAGTCCAACCTATCACTCAGCCCTATCCAATCAACTAGACCATGGCACTAAGTGCCCCATCTAGTCTCTTCTTGAACACCTCCAGGGACAGCGACTCCACCACCTCCCTGGGCAGCACATTCCTGTGGCAAATCACTCTCTCTGTGAAGAACTTCCTCCTAATATCAAGCCTATACCTCTTCATGCACAACTTGTGACTGTGTCCCCTTGTTCTGTATTTATCACACCTTCCAACTATGGCTGTCTCCACAGGCAATCTTACATTGTGGTGAAATCTAGTGATGCAGTCATGATTGTGAGCCCAGCAGGAAGTCAGCAGATTGGCACCCAGAAAAGCATCGACAGTGACTTTCAGGTATTTCTAATACACAAATATGTATATTTGTTATGCACAAGCATTTGGAAGAACTGCTTATGCCACCAAGAGTTTATGGGATCACAAATATTTTTCCCTTCCCATTTAAACATACAAAAATATTTTTCCTACAGATTTTAAAACAATCCCTTTATTAGCATAAACTATTATGTGTAAAAAAAAAATAGACCAAATATGTATGATAAAAAGCAATATTGAAGGCATTAAAAAAAGTTTTAATTACCTTATCTCAGCAAAATAATCTAAATCCTTGTGACTGACAGATATTTATCTCAAATGCCATGAGCTATTTTTACTTTTTTTTTTCCTGTCAAGACTCTCTAATATATCAACTGTTCTGGAGATGCACATTTAGTGATGATTCATCGAGACTGTAACATTATTTCTGTGGTACATAAATGAAGCAAGCATTTTTGAGAACAATTAAAAGAACTGCATCCTAGAAAATAACAAAGTAAATTTTCATAGATTTATAGAATTATTTGGGTTGGAAGGGACCTTAAAGATCATCCAGTTTCAATCCCTTCTTGCCACAGGCAGGGACACCTTCCACTAGACCAGCTTGCTCAAGGCCTCATCCAACTTGCCTTGAAGACTTCCAGAGAGGGGCCATCCCTCACCTTCCCTGGGCAACCTGTTCCAGTGTCTCACCACCCTCACTGTCAATAAATTTCTTCCAATATCCAGTCTAAATCTCCCCTCTTCCAGCGTCAGTCTGTTCCCTTTCAACCTATCATTACAAGCCCTTGTAAGAAGTCCCTTCCCAGCTTTTTTGTAGGTCTCACTCAGGGATACTGGATGTACCCGAGTGTATAGAACATCAATTTGAGCAACAAAACCAGCAGGGATGAAGAAAACAAGAGAAGTTTTCTTTCAGTAGCTGTAAGGCAGCAGCAACAGTAATACGACTTCTGTGCTATTTAAAAATAACTTCTGTGCCTCTTCAGAAAATTTTCTTTTATCCTTTGTTACTTAGATATTTATACCAAAAGGTATTGAAGACACTAAGTCATAAAGCTGCAGACTGCAGACTTTTATGGACAACCATAGCAGCCTAGCTGATAACACCTGAGGTTGTATGGACCTGTCATGGAGGCACTCACAAAACATCAACCAACCAACAGTGCTCCAACCAACACTTTAATCTTAAACTTCAGGGAATATTGTTTCTTGCACAGAATGTGCCTGCACTCACTCAAAAGGGAAGCCTCCCACTCAAGGGTACCCAAAATATGCACTCATCCAAGGTGAAGTGAGGAATTCCTCAATCCATAGAACTATCCTTAGATTGCATCCCTTTCTTAGAGGAGAGCATCCAATGCCAGGCCACTTACTGCATGGAGACCAACTCAAAATGTCTCTGTAGCAAGATACCACTGATATTCTCGGTTAAGCCCTGTGGTGAGTTGCTAATTAGTCGGACTGCCAAGCCCACAGAACTACACAAAGGCAAGACGACAGATTCTGGGCCTTGAGGAAACAGTTCATGTATGCAAAACATCATCCTGACCTACCAAGTCCTTTGACAGGTGTCTGACAAGCATTTGTGTTTGCCAGGGCAGCTGTACCTGTCACAGGAACAACAGGACTGTCAGTGAAAAAAACATGAAGACCATTGCCAACAGAATTCTTTTTCCTGAGAAGACAGGCATTGGAAGCCAGCTATATAAAGTCCTCCCAGAGTTTTTTCTTCAAAATTTGATTAACAACATTACAATGCTGTTAAATCAAAAAGTCAAATATCAAAAAAAAACTCAACCCCAAGCAACTAAATGTACTGTCTCCATCTATTTCAGTAGAGTTAGTATAATGTGGGATGTTTGTGTGTGTTCCAACCAGCACTGAGAAATGGTTCTACTCGTGGTAAATACAAGCAACTCACATTAAAATTCCCAAAGGTGATTTATTTTTAATTCTCATTAGAACATATACTTTTCTCACAAACTAAGAAGTGCTACCAACCCTTTAAACAGATTACAAGTGACTTAACAGAAATGCAAACACAAGAGTGGAGCCTAACCTATTGCCTTCCTCAATGAAGTATTCTCAGTCCCTTATATAACAGCTTCTTTCCAGGAAATTCTTTGGAAGACCTTTACTAATCAAATAACAATAAGCACTCTATACTGCTAAACATATATAGATATATTAAAAAAAGTACCCATTTTAGAAGTATTGTTTGTAAAGGCAATTCTCTGGTCTTCTTCAAATAAGTTTTGATTTACTTTTGAAATGTATTTTCTTTTTTACCCTACTGTCTGGGCAGCAAAGAAACTGTGTATCTGTAAATGGATCTCCACGTCTTAATTTGCTGCAAACAAAAGAAATAAAAGACATAATGTATGGATACTATCAAACACCTTTGTAACTATCATGTAATTATAATAACAATTCCATATAGTAACCCTCTCAATGAAAGCATGATACACTAAGAAATTAAATTTAAGGAAAATAAATAAGTCTGCAAGAGCAAGGCATAGATAGCTACTGTTTTCCAAAATAATGCTGAAAGTAGTGGACTCAAGTTATTTAAACCAAAAATTAACTGCACGCATTCAGGATAGCATATTGCGAAATAAAATAGAAGTAGGAACCAGTGCTGAAGTGAAGACACTTCCTGTATTACTTTTAGCTCTTGCTTGTCCTCAGCCTTACTGCTTCAGTTGTTCACTTACAGAGATAGACAAAATTATTTTGAAGGTGTATGAGAGCAGTGATAATTTTTTTTCAGTCTGTAGATTTATATTCTTCTCATCACAGAGCTGGCCAGAAGTGGAAGAAATACCCCTTTGATATCTTTGCCATAAGGTTGTTATAATCCTTTCACCCTCAACACTATTATGGAGAAATACTGATGCTGCCTTTACCTCAGGAATATGCATTCTACTAACACACACAACATGACATATAAGCTCGTATTATCATAGTATTATAGTATCATCAGGGTTGGAAGAGACCTCACAGATCAAGTCCAACCCTTCACCACAGAGCTCAAGGATAGACCATGGCACCAAGTGCCACGTCCAATCTTGCCTTGAACAGCTCCAGGGACGGCGACTCCACCACCTCCCTGGGCAGCCCATTCCAGTGGCCAATGACTCTCTCAGTGAAGAACTTTCTCCTCACCTCAAGCCTAAACTTCCCCTGGCGCAGCCTGAGGCTGTGTCCTCTCGTTCTGGCGCTGGCCACCTGAGAGAAGAGAGCAACCTCCCCCTGGCCACAACCACCCCTCAGGTAGTTGTAGACAGCAGTAAGGTCACCCCTGAGCCTCCTCTTCTCCAGGCTAAACAACCCCAGCTCCCTCAGCCTCTCCTCGTAGGGCTTATGCTCGAGGCCTCTCAATTATACTTTTAAAAACTCCAACAAACCCAACAAAAAAATCTTTGTGTCAAAAATCCTCTCCGAACATTTTCAAAAGGAATGAGATTTAGATCTGTTCACATACATGCATATATATTAATTTTCTTAATGGAACTTTGGCTTTAAAGTTCTCTTTTAAATGGTTACTGTTATTACACAATTTATGTCTGCCTTTTAACAACTTCTGAAATCCTGTGCCACTACATTTGCTAGGAACACTGAAAGGCAAATAGCCAATTATCAAATTATTCTGAACTCAAATTATTTCTTACATTAAATACAGCTGGTTAAAGCAAAATGACTGAATTCTATAGTCTTTGTGCATAACTTACATTACCACTTGATTACATTATCATAGTGTAAGTCTATATTTAACATTTCAAGTTACCCACCTCTAAAAGAGTTTACACCATAACAAATAAGAATTCACCATTATTCACTATAGTATAAAATGTTATATTCTAGATTTAGCTTTTAAGACTTGAATACTGTTGGTGTCTTACTGTGGCACTTGGGAATGCTGCTGCACTAACAGGAAATGTTTTATAGCAACACTGAAGTACCTTTGCAAAAGAGATGAAAGAGATTGTCCACCTACTTATTTAGAGGGTACATACTCAAAAAAACCAACCAAAAGCTCTAACTTACTTCTACCTACCATTGCAGACTGGGTTCTTTGTAGCAAATGTCAGCTCTTCCTCGTCTAGTTTTCTTTCCTGATGAGTGTTCTCTTGACGTTTGGGGGGATTTAGGTAAGGAAACGTGAGACTGTATACTAGCATTTGTCAGATCTTGCAAAGCTTTTCTCCCTGTAAATACAGTGGTTTATATACTCTATTTTAAATGTTTTCTGAATCACTAATTAAAATTTCAATTGTTAATTATTTTTAAGTAGTATTCCTTAATTCACAGAATTCCAAGCATTAAAATGAAGCCAAGGTAGCATTTGCTTCAGTTTGGTGGTCAAACTTGAGCTCACAAGTGGTCCAGATGTTGGGACATTCTTAGAGACAATTTAGTAAATAGGAACTTGTTGAGAATAAATATAGACCCCTTGTGCTACAAAACTTCCAAGATTGATTTTAAAGCATATTCCAACTCTAACATATTTAACTCTCCTTGGAAGAATGCTTCCCCAGTTTCCAGTGGAAAATCACCCCCAAAGTGCAAACCTGATCTGCTTCTGATCCTCCTGATGAAGAGACTTCCAAAGCGTCTTCACAGGACACATTTGATTTCAGTCAGAAATAGGGGAGATGGAGAAGAGGGACAACTGGGTTTACTGGACTGTACAGAACTGATGTCTTGGCAAGTTGAACCCACAAGAGGATGAAGCTTTAGTAGATACAAGTACACAGTGTACTTTGATGCCACCAAGTCACAAGGGGTGGAATCCATCTATATTTCTGGTGTGACAGGGGGATCCCAACAGCTGAATATGTGGGAAGCAGAGCACTGGAAAGGAAGCCTGTTTGCTTTCACTTGGAGGGGTGGAAAGAGTCACTGGAATAGATTGTCCCAGGGGTGGAAACACAGCCCCACCATTTGGAGTGATCATGGACTGATCCAGACTTTACTGGAACAGAAACTCCACAGAGCATCTAGAGTGAGAAGCTGTTGTGTACTGCAAGGCAATGTCATTTTGAGTGAGAATGGACAGTGAACGGTGAATTACGTTTGTGGTTTGAAGTTAATTGCTTCTGGGCATGATGCAGATGGTATAGAATAAGGGGTGGAGAATAGCAAGGGTTGAGTTGACTCTGCTGATGAGTATTCAGTATTCAAAATTAAAATGCTGGCTGGAGCAAAATATGGGGCTGAAAGTTCAGATTATAATGTGAGAAGCTTCCTGTTCTAACTGCTGCTTCCAGTTTCCAGGTTTGGGGTGTGGGTCTGTTCTGCTGCACTGCCTGGGGGTTGGGGGTGAGGGAATCGATTTATCACTGGCTTCTGCTGCTATTTTTGGTTTTACTAAGGTAACTGTACACCTTTATCATCTCATTAAAATCAGTATCTCCACCCAGAGGGTTTTTTGTGTTACTTTCCCTCCCATCTCTACCTGTGTGTGGTGCTTGTGGGCTGTTTTAACCCAGGACAGTGGTATATTCCTTTAGCTCCTTTACAATAATTTCACTGTATGGCAGAAGTACCTAAACCTATCTTCCAAACTACACTCAAATTTGATTATTTTCCTAATGTAGTACATATTATTTAAAGGAGAAGTTGTCATATGAAAGTTTGCGCATGGGTAGATTCTAAAGAAAACCTGCTCAAAGTCCTTTTATTCAGATGTCAGAATTCCCACTAAATTGCAGTGTTTCTAAAGCTCACATGAAATCATTAAGTCCAGCTATGTTCTCCATTTATGAAGGGAACACTGTATTTCATTCTTATTTCCCCTGAATTTTATTTCCCAGTTCAAGCTGGTTTATCTTTTCTATCCCAAAGTTTCTGAATACCCTCAGATTCTTTGAAAAATGAATACATGCTCCAACTATAATTGCTTCCCAAGAACGCAGACTACTTATGTCTGCCCAAGTAAATATCGTCTTGGAACATACTGACAAGTAAAAAGAATATTAGTTACCACAATTAAAAAACATATTGTGACTGACATGTAATAGAAATTATGAATAATTTTATATGTAATATAGGATATTAATAATGGTATTAATTTTCAGTCACTTCTGGTTTGTCTACTACAAGCATCCATAAAAGGGCTGCATTAGTCCTGTCCTGGGACTCATTATTTTGGGCGAGTCTGGGATAAACTGAAAATGGAAGATGATTCAAGGAGACCTTGTAGTAGCCTTCCAGGATCTGAAGGGGGCCTACAGGAGAGCTGGGGAGGGACTATTGACAAGATCTTGTAATGACAGGATGAGGAGTAACGGGTTTGACCTGGCAGAGGGGAGATTTAAACTAGATGTTAGGAAGAAGTTCTTTCCAGTGAGGATGGTGACGCTGGCACAGGTTGCCCAGGGAGGCTGTGGTTGCTCTCTCCCTGGAGGTGTTCAAGGCCAGGTTGGATGAGGCCTTGAGCGACCTGTTCTGGTGTGAGGTGTCCCTGCTTATGGCAGGGGGTTGCAACTGGATGATCTTTGAGGTCCATTCCAACCTAAACCATTCTATGATTCTAAGCAAACACAACTAGGACAGTATTAGCAGAAGATATCTTCCTACTATTTTCCATCACTATCTAATTCAAAATGCCTTTTTTTCTCCTTCAAGCTATAAACTTACCAGAATCTTGTGCTTTATGATGACCATTCTCCCCACAAATTTCAGAGTTTTCAAGTTGAGACAAGCTGATGGAAGCACTGTGGTTATCACCAGCTGGGAGCTCTACACTGGTAGGACCTTCCTGGGAAAGGCCATCTACACTTACAGGCATCATCTTGGAACATTTGGATTTTGACTTTAGAACCACAGGCTTTAATTTGCTCATAAAGTAATCTACCTTATAAGGGATTTCTTGGCCATCCAAAATATTCTGCTCCTCCTGATCAATATGCCTCAAATGATCTTTTTCTGCATTGTTCTCAGTGATACCAGAACTAAACCTCTGGCTTTGCTTTACCAGATTATTAGAATTACTCCTGTGAGGCATTTTATGTTCCAGTGATGAGGAATCTACTTTGTTTAAGATATTGACAGGCTCATTAACTTGTTCTCTAGCTCGTGGTGAATTTGTAGCTGCACCATTCTCAATAGCTAAAGGTATTTGCGTCTGCTGAGTTTCAGTTACATTGCCGCAAACACTATCCACCTGCAGTGCACCCTTGTTTTTTAATTCTTTATTTTTACAAAGTGAGAGCTGTGTAAAATTTCCTTTGGGTATTATATATGCTTTCCTGCTAGCCTTTGCTACTGTATGCTTTAATCTGCATGGTGAGAAGTGGCTGCTCTTTTGGTTTACTTTAGAAGTTTTACTTTTCTGACCGCTGTCACTTTCAGTTTCTCCACTTTGATGGTAACTATTTTTTTGCTTGCATTTTCCAATATTCATCTTGTCTTGTTTTCTATTGCTGTCATGTTTTTGTGTCTCTGTTTGAGATTTTGTCAAAATACATTCTCCTTGCTGTCCATTTTCCTTTCCATAATATTTTGCTGCGTTCATTTTAGAAGGGCCTTTTTCCCTGTTTATTTTTGGTCTGCTATGTTCCTTATGGGTATGTGCAAAGTCCCCTTGTAAATGCAAAACACTGTAAGTATTATCTTGGAATGGTAAATTTTCAGCACAATAAACTTCTGGTGAGCTCTTGTTGTTAGATGAATCTGCTTTTTGTATTTTGCTTTGCATGTCTTCACATGTTTCTGAGAAAGATTCTCCATTTTTCTCCTGTTTTCTTAGACTCATCGTGTTAACCTGGCACATCCTTCTAATATCATTAGCTCTACTTGGAGAATTTTCTGCTTGGTAATACTTACTGGCATTTGGCAAACTCTGTTTCCCTACAGAATTTTCTGTAGGCAGTTGTTCTGTTTGACTTTGGAATAGCTGAGTTTGTGAATCAGTAGCTTTTGGGACTTCACCATTGTTGCCAGTATGTCTTTCTGCTGCATACAAATTTGAACCAACTTCCATCTTGCTTTTAATTTTCTCTTTATCCTTCTTAGAATGTTTTGCTTTTCTGAAATTTACTAGTATTTTATCAGAATTGTCACTACTACTTCTCTTTTGGTATAATTTATCTTTATCTTTTGCTGTAACTGTTAGTAGTTCACCTGCATCAGTGGCAGTCAATTCCATATCAGCATCATAAAGGGTTTCTTCAGGCTTCATCTTGGCAGTACAAAGAAGCTTTTTTGAATCTGTCTTACTTTCATTGCTAATTTTAAGCGGTGAAGGAATAAGATTTGAGCTGTATTTTTTATCAAAATCTATGATATCCGGTTGAGTTTTTGACTTACAAAGTACTGTGTGTTTCTTTCTTTCAGCCACATGCCCATAGAATGGCAATGAACAATTGTTATGTTGTTTTGTAAGCTCCTCAGGCTGTCTTAGCAGCTGTGCTTTTTCCACGTGAGTCAGGAAGGCACTATTGTGGGTTAGTTCTGTGCATAACTGACTTTCTGCAAAGAGACAAAATTCAGCAGCTTACGCATAGAAAAAATATGAAAGAGCATGGTTATCAGAACAAGATTATCAAAGGCTGGGTCAGAAGCATGGAAAGTATCAAACTGCATATTTTGTTTTATTTTCCAAACTGAATACACAAAGTCTGTGGTTGGTCTTTAAAAACATAGTTAACTACAAGTAATTGCACGTTTTATTGAAGCTGGACTTTTGAAATTGGGTACAAATACAGATGTGGTTTCCTATAGCTACTTCAGTTATCACTTGGTTATCCTATCAAAGTTTTGTTTTGTTCAAATCAATTTTGTTGTATTTCAGCTGCATTATTTCAATGAACATCTAAGTGACTGCTAGGACATCTGCACTTATGGGTGAGCATTCTAATTTTTATTAGTTTAGGAATCTTACTATACCACTGTCAAGTAATACATTATTAAATACTAATTCTTAGATAGCTCTCAAAAATAAATTGTCTGTACAGAAATACATCATACCTTTTAAAGATATGTTTTCATCAAAGGCTGTTTCCAATGGGTCTGTTTCAATTAACTTTTGATTATTTGTAGCAGAAGGCAAAGATAATGCAAACCTGACTTGATCTGAATGCATTTCCTTTGTCACAATAGTGGTATAGTTATAAGAATTTGTTACTTTGCACAGAGAAGGGCTGTCTTGCTGTTTTGCATCAGCTGTTGCAAACAAAGGAAGCTTCACTACTGATCTGAAATGAGGAAATTTTAGAGTTTTGTACCATTTTATGCCATAACATTCAATTGTTTTAAACATTTCCTTAACAATGCATAAATGCAGAACATAATAATGCAAGTATGAAATCCAGTTCTATCTTAAGGGAAAATTTTAAAATAATATTTACAATAATCACAAAATTTGCATATCCTTTATGCTGTTGAGATCTCGTGAAGAAACATGAATCTTGTCTATCATTCATAAATTCCAAGTTGCAATTCGGTAATTTCTGAATTAGATAGGAAACGATTTCCCATTACCTCAAAAGCACCCCTAGATGCTTGGCTTACAACAAAGATGAGGTGTAAAAAGTCCACAGACTTTTACCAGCTTCTGCATATAACATAACTGCCTACCTTGCAGACTGACACGTACTCATGAACTGGTCATCAACAGAGTTACTTGGACTAGTTGGCGGAGGAAGAGAACTCAGGAGATTCTTTCAAAAGAATAGCAGTGGGGAAGTAGAAACAGTTTAAATATTCTCTTATCTTTGAAGTATTAGAAATATCCACATGAAAACAAACGAAGAATGGGAAACACTTAGAAGTAGTGTGATAGTCAAACACGCAGTAATTTTGAAGGAAAATACTTGGCATCAGTGCTTCTCAAAATTACAGAATGTTAGGGACTGGAAGCAACCTTGAAAGATCATCCAATCCAACCCCCCTGCCAGAGAAGTACCACCTACAGCAGATCACAGTGAATCACATCCAGGTGAGTCTTAAATATCTCCAGAGAAGGAGACTCCACAACCCTCCTGGGGCAGCCTGTTCCAGTGTTCTGCCACTCTCACAATGAAGAAATTTTTCCTCATGTTTACATGGAACTTCCTATGCTTCAACTTCCACTCATTGCCCCTTGTGCTGCCATTGGGCATCATTGAGAATCCGTAACCAACTTGCATCCCAAAGCAGCACACAGAGTTTTTTTAGATATAGCTGTACCCAAAGTGCAGGATGTGTATAGAAGCACAGAGCAACACTAAGCAACTGTTTAGAACAGACAATAATGTATTTTTATAATGAACTGCAATTTTGCCACAACACAGGGATTAACAGGGACCACATTTTCTGGGAATGTTTCCACACACAAGGCATTTATTGCAGCTCTAAGCGAGGAAGATCAGTAGCTTACTCACTGGTGAAAAATACTATAATGTTTTGGTTTTAAAATAATTTGGGTAAATGTTTTAAAATGTGTATATCATTTCAAAACTGCACTCATTTAGATGCCTTGAAAAATATCCTGGTAAGTGTGTTCAATATGGTAATGGTTCAAAAAGCATCTTACCTCAGAAAGACTGCTCATTTCTATTGCAGTTATGAGTTTGTTGTTCAAAAATGCTTCTATTTCTTTAAGAGTTTTACTCTGCATGTAAAATAAAAGTTTTAAAGGTGTATTTTAAATGGCTTCTGGCTGAAGAAAAAATACAAACACGATTCTACATTGTTGGGGTTTTTTTTAAATGCTCAGTTGCGCACAAACTGATTTTTAATACCATCTCAATATCTATACAATATAAAGATGAAGCTGACACTAAAATAGGCATGTCTAGACACATATACAGCTGCTTAAAATACCAAGCACACACAACAAAAATCCTATGGAAAAAAAAAATCATATGTCAATACTATGCTATCTGTCAGATGATAAAACTTCACAAAGCTGAGATACTTTAAATCACAATTTTAAGATGCAATATTAAGTTTTTAAAAAAAAGATAAAAGCTTGATTTAGCTGACTTAAGTTTAAATTATAGTATTTGCAACATACCAAAGAGCTTAGCTTTTGACGAAGCAAGATATTATGAAGCTGCAGCTTCTCTACTTCCCTATGAAGTAAAATCTTCTCATTCTTCAGCTTCCGAGAATTTTCTTTCTCTACACTCAAAGCCACCGCTAATGCTTTATTATTTTGTTTTAAAGATATTTTAGACATAGATGAGTTATCTGAAGGGGATAAAAATGATATTATTTCCAACACTTTCAGTTCCAGGCCCTCTCTGCATGACTTGTCACTATTTAAGAACATTTTTATCTGTAGGGTTTGGTGGAACAGGAGCAATGCCTAATATAATATAACAGTACTATAACACTACTTTTGTTGGTTGCCATTCTGATGGCTACTCTGTCAGCTTCAAGTTCATTTCATTCACAGATTCTGTTCTAGTCTGGATTTTCTAAAATAAAGTCATCCTAAGAAAGCTTAAAACAAATTACTAGTTCACAGCCATAAAAATGTTTCCAAATTTCTAAAAAATCCAAGTATCTATTTGACAAGTTTCAAGCTTAATTTTGAGCTTAAATGTGTTTTGACAGCAGAAAGAAAAAACTTTAAATTAGAAGTCTATCTTCCACTGTCCTCAGGAAAACCTGCCTACTCATACCCATTACAGATTTTTTTTTTCATTCCAGTGACACTGTATGCTACCAAGGTGGATTTATTTTGCCCTCACATTCATAGTATACAGTCAACTCAAACTCAAGATAGAGACAAGTCTGACCATACTCTCTTAAATAATAGAGTACAAAACGGAGCAAGGTTAGCTTGAAATCTGCTCCAACTACAGATCTTCATTGTCTTATGTTTGGATCTATAATCCAAAATTTCAAGTTCTTATTTCTTTATTTTGGGAAACAGGCAACACAGTGCAATCTTGTTCATCCAAGCGTTATGCTTTGAAATTCTATGAAATACTATTCATCTTGGTGAATTATTTGCATTACTGCAGCATGGAGGCTTCTAAAATACATTAGTATCATGCATCTATACTGTTTATTTTTCACTCAAAACTAGTATTTTTCACAGAATCATGGTATGATTTGAGCTGGAAGGGACCTTGAAGATCATCTACTTTCAAGCCCTCTGCTATGACTGAAGACACTTCTCACTAGACCAGGTTGCTCAGGGCCCCTTCTAACCTGGCTCTGAACACTCCCAGGCTTGGAGCCTCCACATCTCTGGGCAACCTGTTCCAGTGCCTCTGCACCCTCATGGAGAAGGATTTCCTCTTGTCTAATCTAAATCGAGTTTCTTGTGGTTTAATGCCATTACTCCTCATCCTGTCACTACATAGATGCCTCTGTAAAAAGTCCCGCTCTAGCTTTCGTGTATGGCCCCTTCAGGTACTGAAAAGGTGCTGTAAGGCCTTCCTGGAACCTTCTGTTTTCCAGGCTCAACAAACCCAACTCAGCCTGTCCTCAAAATAGATGTGCTCCAGCCTTCAGATCATCACCTCCTCTGGACCCACTCTAACAGTTCCATGTCTTTCTTGTGTTGAAGGATGCAGAACTGGACACAGTAGTACAGGTGGTGTCTCACGGAGTGGAGCAGAGGAAAGAAATCATCTCCCTTGAAGTGCTAGCCATGCTGGTTTTGCTGAAGCCCAGGATATGGTTGTCTTGCTGAGCTGCAAATGCACAGTGGCAGCAGCAACATTTTTCGCCATAAAATTCAAATTCATAGATACAAACAATCATATGGTTTCAATTGCAGAGCTCTGAAACAGCACTCTTTCACTACATTTATGTTTTCCCTGCTTTTTGCAGAAGATGTGAGATGTTCCAGATTGGTGTCTTTGTCAGAGCCAGAAACAACTCCCAATCTTCTACCACAAAAAAACCTGTTTGAATTTAATCCTGACTTAGTAGAAAAAACAAAGTACCTTCTAGCAAGTGATTAAGTCAACAGATTAGTATTTGTAATTTTCCTTGATTCGGTAAATGACTCAATGAAGAACTTTATACAAAGCTTCACAATGGGAATATTTTATAAATGAGAATATTAGTTATTTTACTATGACAACTCTATTTTAAAAGGTCAGTGAATTTACTTATTCTGCTATATATCCCTGATGGACAGAGATGCTACAAATACACTTGAGTATACTCTTAAAAAACACTGGCAAGCCAAAGAGCAACCACTGAAAATTCTCAAGAGAATTAGATAAATAACTTTAAATTGTGTGTTTTAACTTTCAGACTGTCTTACAATTCTCAGCGTATCACATCTATATTTTTAATAGGCAGCAATTTACTAAATCATGTTAATTACAGTTATTATTGTTGCAGATGTGATGATGAACTGTTGGAGTGGATTTAGAGGAGGGCATAAGGATGATCTGAGGGGTGGAGCACCTCTCATACAGGAACAGGCTGAGAGAACTGGGGTTTGTTCAGCCTGGAGAAAAAGCAGCTCTGGGAAGAACTTGTAGCAGCTTTCCAGTATGTGAAAGGAGCCTACAAGCCAGGAAAGGACTTTTTACAAAGGCTTGTAGTGACAGGATGAGAGGCAATGGATTGAAACTTGAGGAGGGCAAATTTAGACTGGAGATTCGGAAGAAATTCCTTACAGGGAGAGTAGTGAGACACTGGAACAGGTTGCCCAGGGAGGTCATGAATGTCTCCTCCCTAGAAGTGTTCAGGGCCAGGCTGGATGAGGCCTTGAGCAATCTGGTCTAGTGGAGTGTGTCCCTACTTAGGGCAGGGGAGTTGGAAGTAGATGATCTTCAAGGTCCCTTCCAACCCAAACCATTCTATGATTATTCCTTTGCAAGTCATGCATTTTAAGTATAGTAAATGGCTTCAGTTTTAACAGGACTTACTTAATAATTTAGCTTTTATTTTTGATGCTATAGAGGCATTCAGTTTTGCAGCTCGCAGCGTTCCACCCCTCATCTTCATATGTCCTTTAACAGCACCCCAGGAGGAAACAGCAGATGATTTAACAGTTTCTTGTTTATCTATCATCAGAATGAACCTGTAAATAGTCAAGAAAAATATCCAAATAATAAATGATCTTTCTTACACTTTAAGAAATTGTTTCATTATGTCTTACCAGGATTTGTTATGTATCAAGCTGAGAAAACTGCTTCAGTCTTTATCTTTGTTCAACTAGTTCAAACAAGTTAACAAATTGTTCATTGAGACTTAAAGTCACATTATCACAGATGTGGCAAAATATTTAATAAACGTGATGACTAAAAGGATTTCAATTCTTTAAAATCCTTGTCCATTCCCTCAAAATATCAACCCAAGTTTACTCTTAAATGGAGGAAAAAAACCTTCCAAAGTTTTTCACCGTATAACGAAGCCACCTTTTTGTCCAAACAAACTTTAAATTGGAGAACTCGAAAAAACCGCTTTATAAACGCTACAAATCTCAGTGACCATCGAGAACGAGTGGAATGGTGGCCCCGCAAAACGCTCCGAGGAGACGGCTTTGCCTTCCTCTTTCCCTCAGAGCCACCAACGGCTGCGCGGGCGCCAAGGGCCGTTGGGCGGCGTGGGGGGAGGGCTGCGCGGCAGGGGGAGGGCCGACACGGACGGCCCTGCCACAAGCGCGGCCTTGAAGGCACCGACCACGTCAGGTCCCTTCCAGCCCAAATCGTTCTATGATTCCCCCGCAATGCTATTTGGTAAAGTCAACAAAGTCTCCCAACCTGGTGCACCTGATGCTGAATTCATCTCACAGTGATACTGCAATGAGTAAACGCACACCTCCTAGCTAAAGCAGCCCCCTACCCACATAAGCCCCTTCCCATCACAGCACAAGGAATTTAAGGGCATCTGTATCTTTAAGACGAGGCAAGAAAGAAATCAAGCAGTTGCTAGTTAATGGGTACTGACATGAGGTGTAGCTAATGTATTTTACTGTCTCCATATCCACCGGAATATTCAACCAAGAGGCCGGCTTTGTGGATTTAGCGCCTAGCACTCTTTTCTGCACAGACCTGGAATAAACAAGTATCTTAACTCTATGCACCAGTTAGCTTTTTAACACCAGATAAAGAGTCCAGACTTGGGACAACACAATTATTAGCAGGTCTGAGGGGAAAGCTAATCGTTATTATTCCAGTGCAAGATTATGGGGTGATGCAATTACTGATTTGATCCAGACTGGTTTTGGTTTGGGCCTCAAGTCTCAGAGCAGCATGGGTCTCAGCACCTGAAAATCGGCACTGAAAAAGATCAGAGCTCTGAGTAGCAAGGATCGCTCCATTACATAATGTCAAAGAGAATTTGTCATCTCCCAACTAGGACCAGACACAACATGGTTTAGATGGCTCTTTGCTTTAATCACAGAATGTTAGGGGTTGGAAGGGACCTCAAAAGATCATCCAGGATAACTCCCCTGCCACAGCAGGACCATTTAGAGTAGGTCACACAGGACCACATCCTGGTGGGTTTTCAAAGTCTGCAGAGGAAGAGACTTAAAAACCTCTCTGGGGAGCCTGCTCTAGTGCTTTGACATGCTCACAGTGAAGAAGTTGTTCCTGTGCTCCAGCTTGCACCTGCTGACACTATCCTATCATTGCCCGGCTCCACCCTCCTGATACTGCCCTTCACATCTTTATAAACATGAATGAGGTCGCCCCTCAGTCTCCTCCAAGCTAAAGCGACTCAGCACCACTCCCTTCCATCATCTTGTGGCTCTGTACTGGACTCTTTAAAGCAGTTCCTTGAGATTCTTCTTGAACTGAGAGGCCCAGATCTGGACACCATATTCCAGATGCATCCTCACCAGGGCAGAGCAGAGTCCTTTACTTGACTGAAGAAACTCCTGAATTACAAGGTTATGGTCCTAAATAATAACTGAAAACACTGTAGCCTAAGCATATTTAGGTGGTCTCAGAATCAAAATGTAATGAGTCATCAGCATACAGTGCACTGCACAATTGGAACCATAGCAGCTCTGTGATCATTACTTATGCATCTTTTCATTTGACCTTTCAGCAAGCAAACTTAGGAGTTTTCAGTACCTTTTATCTGTGATGAAATACCTCCAAAGGGTAATGGCAAGTAAAAAAAAGGGGATGGTACAAGATCAGTAAGTATTGCAGGTACAAATGAGTTAATCTGCTAAAGTAAACAAAGTGAAACTTCGCATCCAGCTTGTGAGGCCCCAACACAAGGACACAGATATCTCGAACTGTAACAATGCCAAGGCAAAACTGTAATAAGGATCTGAATTTTTTTTCACCTCTCCATTTGTTTATGCTTGTATTTTGGTGAGCGACTATATGTCAGATGCAATCAATTCCTTTCCATAGGAGACTGGTTTTGCAAGCCTTTTGGGTCAAGCACTTCGCTTGCATATCTTAATACATTAATAGTTTGCTCTAAAAAATGCACACAAGTCTGAAGCAGGACAAACCCTCCTTATTTCACAGGCAAGCAACAGGCAAGTTAGGCTACAATTAAACAGACTGCTGCTGCACACAAGCTACCGAGGTAGTCTGCTCAAGGGACAAGCAATCATAGTAGGCCAGAAAACATCACCTGACCTGTATTTTTCTCTCTTTGCCCCTGATAAACTGAAGCAGACCTGTCTGTTTTCAGACGCTAAGCATACACCCGCTCATTACTCTTGTGAAAGGTGCTCTGACTCAGGCCATGCAGCCGCAGCTGAAATTGGCTATGCTGGAGTGTCCACCTTGCACTGCAGCCACTGCCCCCACCAAAGCTGACAAGAAAGGCTCCGGATCACCATGAAGTACCCCAGAAGCATTGCAGGTTAGAACAACAGCGTAAACTGTAGTTATTATTTAAAAAGAAAAAAGTCCAGTGAATCAAACCCACTCAAACACTCGTAATAAACTTAAAAAAAAAAAAGAGAGAGAAAAAAAAAGAAAAAAAAAGAAAAAGAAGAAGGAAAAGGTTTGTGCTTTACAGACTGGGCGAGTTTCCGTGGGTCGGCCTCACTTTAGCGGGCACAGACGCCAAAGCCGCGCCTCTGGGCAGGGTGGCTGACGCAGGGGCAGCAGTACCACGGCTGGGCCATGCACTCAGGCGACCCGCAAGTGAGGAAGCCCAGGCGGCCAGAGGTGCCTCCGGCGAGGAGCGCCACGGCCACGCCACGCCTCACGGACACCTCTGCTCTCCGCTCCGCGCTCAGTTCCGGCCAAGCCCTTCCCGCCGGCTGGACGCCATTTTAGGGAGCCGAGGCAGCCCCCCAGGCGGCCCTGCCGAGGGAACTGGCTGCGCAGGTAACGTGGGATGGCGGTCGCCTCGCGCCGGGACCCCTGGCTGCGGGCAGGTCTAACCTGTGCCGCCTTCTCCGGCTGACTCCAAGGAGTGAGGGTGGGCTTCCCCCTGTTACAAACGATCTCAGACACAAACCAGTCGGTACCAAACAAACGTATAAAATGTATCTATTGAAACGGAAGCGGCGCCCGGCACCACGGGATGCTCTGCTGTACCAACTCCGTGCATAGGGCACAGGACATCCCGTCGCATTTATACACGCAGCTCGTGCATATGTATCAGGTACGCAAACAAGTCCATGAAATTCTCGCTGCGCCAGAGATCTCTTGTGCGCCTGCGTCGGCCGCTCACCTCTGCTGGCCTCCTCTGTGCGTCCGCCTGACTCTGAGCACACCCCTGCCCCCGACGCAAGCGCAGCAAGGGAAGCACCGCCACTCCGGCGCTGCCTCTCCGTGCCAGGGAGGCTCAGCCCCCTCGTTTGTCTCCTCTCAACACGGATCATGCGTCTATTTAGCACACCCCTTTGGTGGTGGAGCAGAATTCTGCTTTGCCCTGGGGGTGGCTGTTGAGCTGTGCGCGAGTTCTTCAGTTAATTGGGGTGAAATGACAGCAGGTGCCCGGGCCAAAGGCACGTAGTGGCAGTTAGCACCCCTCACAAGGACGTGCTCTAAACGAAAAACAAAACCAGACGAACCAAACGGCCCAAAATGAAAAGCAAAACAAGCCCCAAATGTGTTGGAGTTTTTCTTCTGCTTCTTATGCCAATTTTATGTTGTTTTTTTCTGCCCAGAGTAAGGCCTCTCTCCTGCAGGGAGTTTAAGGCAGACACAAATACTGGCAATATGGCATTAATGATGAGACAGCTTCAACAACTAGTTTAAACAGACCTAAGTAAATACTGAATTTTAGAGAAGCCAAGGTGTTACTAGTACAAAATTACTCCATTTTTATTTCTAGGAACCAGGAGTACAATTCCCCAGGATGTCCTTCCAGAATCATAGAATCAACCAGGTTGGAAGAGACCTCCAAGATCATCCAGTCCAACCTAGCACCCAGCCCTGTCCAGTCGACTAGACCATGGCACTAAGTGCCTCATCCAGTCTTTACTTCAACACCTCCAGGGACGGCAACTCCACCACCTCCCTGGGCAGCCCATTCCAATGGCAAATCACTCTCTCTGTCAAGAACTTCCTCCTAACATCCAGCCTAGACCTCCCCCAGCACAACTTGAGACTATATCCCCTTGTTCTGCTCCTGGTTGCCTGGGAGAAGAGACCAACCCCTACCTGTCTACAACTGCCTGAAGGGAGGTTGTAGCCAGCAATGAGCCTCCTCTCTCCAGGCTAAACAACCCCAGCTCCCTCAGCCTCTCCTCACAGGGCTGTGTTCCAGGCCTCTCACCAGCTCCATTGTCCTTCTCTGGACATGTTCCAGTATCTCAACATCTGTCTTGAATTGAAGAGCCCAGAACTGGACACAGTACTCAAAGTGTGGCCTGACCAGTGTTGAGTATAGGGGAATAATTAACCTGCTGGCCACACTGTTCCTGGCTCTGCTTGCACATACAGACACTTACCTGTTTGTCTCGGAGTAACTTCTGTGTTTCCTAGCAAAGCAAGGTGATGATGGGGTTGAGTCTTTATGGGTAAGAATCAAGACTAAGACCAGCAAGAGTGAGAATCTGTTACAGACCACCTGTACAGACGAGAAGGACAAGGTAAACAAATTTTTTTATAAGCAGTTAAGAGAAGTTTAACAATCACTACCCCTTCTTCTCATGGGAGACTTCCACTTTCTGAATGTCTGCTGGAAATGCAATACAGTAGGGAGAGAACAGTCCCAGACATTCCTACATTACATACAACCAATAGTCCCAACTATTGGATGAGGGAAGGGCTGTGGATATTGTCCACCTACACTTTCAAAGAGCCTTCAGCACCGTTTCCCACAGAATTCTCATGGACAAACTGGCTGCTCATGGCTTGGATGACACAGGCTCTGCTGGATAAAGCACCGGCTGGATGAAAGGACCCAAAGAGTGGTGAGCAATGGTGCTAAATCGAGCTGTCAGCTAGTCACAAGTGGCATTTCTCAGAGCTCAGTATTGGGACTGCTTCTCTTAACATCCTTATTGATGGTCTTGGTGAAGGCAGAACATGTCATCAGTACATTCACAGGTAACACCAAGTTAGCGGTGTTGATCTGCACAAGGGTAGGGAGGGTCTACAGTGGGATTTGGATAGACTGGATGGATGGGCCAGTGTTAGTAACAAGACCAAATACCAGGTCTTGCACTTGGGTCACAACAAGCCCAAACAGTGTTACTGGCTTGGGGCAGTGTGGTTGGAAAACTGTCTAGCAGAAAGGCACTTGGGGGTTCTAATGAACAAACAGCTGAATATGAGCGAGCAATGTGCCCAGGTAGCCAAGGAAGCCAATGGCATGCTGGGTGGGATTAGAAATGCTGTGTCCAGCAGAAGAAGGGAGGTGATTGTCCCTTTGTATTCAGCTCTGGTGAGGCCACACCTTGAGTATTGTGTTCAGTTTTAGACATCTCAATACAAGAGAGTTTTGAGGTGCTGGGGCCAGTGCAGAGGAGGACCACAAAGCTGGTGAAGGGCCTCAAGAATAAATCTTATGAGGAGCAACTGAAGGAAGAGGAGGCTGAGGGGAGGTCTCATCACTGGCTACAGCTACCTGAAAGGACATTATGAGAAGGCTGGTGCTGATCTCTTCTCACAGGTAATTAGTGATAGAAGACGACCCTCAAGCTGCACTAGGGTAGGTTTAGACCAGACATGAGGAACACTTTTTTTCCTGGCAAGAGTGGTCAGGCATTGGAACGGGCTGCTGAAGGAGGTGGTTGAATCACCAACCCTGGATGTGTTTAAAAGTCGCTTGGATATGGTGCTTGGGGATATGGTTTAGGGTGAGTCTTGTAAAGTAGGGTTTTTGGTTGGACTTGGTGATGCTGAGGGTCTTTTCCAACCTGACTGATTTTGTAAAGCAAAATGGCATTGTTTTTTATAGTAAACCTGTAGAATATTTGGCTATTTTCACTGATCCCCAGAACTGTTTTGAAAGCTGATCTGTAGTACTGTTTAACGGACATGTAAGAGGCGAGTTTTATGTAATAGGTTCAGCCTTAACTGGCATAGATTTGCTTTTGTTTGTATCTGTTGCAGGTTATAACAACCTCTAATTAATGCAATTTACAAATACAATGGAAGAGGGCAAATCTGAAGACATCCAGGGTATTCTGTGACTTAACATGCGAGGATGTTTCTATGTGGCCAAGCGTGAGTCTTTGCACTGATTTAAGGACTCAATGCTCACCTCCATGTTTAGTGGGCACTTTCCTCTCAAAGTAGATAAATCAGGTAAATGCATTTGAGCTGTAAATGCGAGATTCTGATCAAGAGCTCTGTGACAAAACCATGCTTCTCTATATATTTATGCAATTTATACTACTCTCTTCATTCAAATTTCCAGAGCCAACTGAGTCTAGTCTGGGTGATTTCTAAAGTGGGGGGGGGGGGGGGGGCGGGGAACACCCAAACCATCACACCAATCTGCTGAGAAACCATTGGCTTCTGTAATTCCAGGATGTGAAATAATTATGCTTGCATGACTTTACACTTAAGAGTAATTAATCTGAATTCTGCATGATTACTCAGGTTTGCAAACATACATATTTTTACAGTGCTTACTTCTGGCTTGTCCTAGTCCAAACTGTGGCTTTCGAATGTACTTCTCCAGTATGAGTATGAAAACAGATTAAATTGAAGTTGGCCTAGTATTTGGCATGTCCCAGGTTGCTGTTTATTAACCCTTATATTCTCCAGAGGCATCACTCTCTCTGTTCATGACATGAGGAGATTTGGAATTTTCCATGTCCTTAAGTGTCTGTGTTGCCTTTCTGTGAATTTCTCATAGTCCCACAATATGTTTTGTTAACATCAGATGAGAAATGGTGCACACATTACTCTAGATAAACTACATCCTTGAATTACTTAAAAGGGCTCAGCAATACAGTTAATCAAACTTGACTATGAAAGCTGATTCAATTAAAATATTGTATTCCTATTAATGCTCTATATTTTGTGGTTTATGGTGTCTTTGTTTTTTTTTTATTCCTAGGCTTTGTTAGACTTCTGTGATTCTTATGATTTAGTTTGTACCAAGTCTACAGTTTGGGTCCTGCACTATTTCAACACTTCTGGAGCAAGCTGTGAAAGTAAAATTACTGGTGTGTATGCCACAAGAGCTGATGGGACTGAGGCGATTAATAAGGAGCTAGGAGCAAAAAATCATAGCCAGTGCATCTACAAAAGGTAAGATGACTTTCAAACACAGGAAAGCACTAATGAGTGCTTTCACAAATGAGAATGAACACTCACACATTGCAATACCTAAATACTCCTGTATGCAGCATAATACAGCACTGTTATTCTGCCAGTCTGTGGAAGGAATCAGATTCTTTCCATCTTAAGAAACAGCTATCTAATCCCAGAGCAGAATAGCAGAATCACCTCTCTCTGTCTGCTGGCCATACATAGAATCATAGAATGTGAGGGGCTGGAAATGACCTCAGAAGATCATCTGGTCCAGGCCCCTGCCAGAGCAGGGTCACCTAGAGCAGATCAAACTGGAACCGTCCAGATGGTTCTTGAATCATCTCCAGAGAGGGAGAGTCCACTTACTCATTAACAAACAACTATTTTTTTTCAAGATTATTAATTTTTAGTTATTCACAACCTTTTATGTAAAAAAAATGAAATTAAGTGACATTTTCCGTTCTAGTTGACAAAACATGTACTGTTAAATCATTATAGCTAGGATTTGGTAAAAAGAAAGATGTATTTAATCCCTGTTACATTAAGGACTTAGCAAGATTTACCACCTGTTACCCTTAAAATAGTCTTTTTAGAGAAGCTGGAAATAACATCCAGTACCTCTGGAGCTATTACTCAGTGGTTGAGTTGAAAAAAGATGATGGATGCTTTGGACATCTGCAAAGGGAGAGGTAGAGGATGATTTTTTTCTATTTCAGTAGTGCTGCTTTTTAACAGAGCAACAAGAAAGAGTTGCTGATGAGCTATAATAAAAAATCCCACATCTACACAATCTGTAAACACATCCAGTAATGGTGACTCCACCACCTCCCTGGGCATCCCATTGCAATGCTTGACTACTCTTGCAAGTAGTTAAGACTAAACTTACTCTGCTGCAGCTTGAAGCCATTCCCTTTTGTTCTATCACTGATTACCTGTGAGAAGAGACCAGCACCTACCTCTCTAGCTTGTCCTTTTAGGTGGTTGTAGAAAGCAATAAGGTCTCCTCTCAGCCTCCTCTTCCTCAAAGTAAACAGTCCCAGTTCTCTCAGCTGCCCTTCATCAGACTCATTCTCTAGGCCTTTCACCAGATTGTTTCTTTTCTTTGCAGCATCTCAATGTCCTTTTTGTGTTGAGGTGCCTGAAACTCAACCCAGCACTTGAGGTATGGAGTACAAGGGAAGAGTCACTGCCCTATGATGGCTGTAAGCAACATTCCTGCCAGTGCAGTTCCAGAGATGAAATTCTACATAATAAAAGGCAGGCATTCATTTAGTCAGGTGTGAAGTGTAACTTTAACATCATATTGACTATGTTCTATATTTTTCCAGCTCATCAAGACAATGTTCCTTTGAATCCCAGGTGCCAACTACTGGAGAGTGCCTGAGGAGCTGATTCAATGCTGGACTGTGGGAGAACACCCGATGAAAGGCAGTTTATACCATATGCCTCCAGTCCACAAAAAGTACTCTGATTTGCAAGGGTGGCTGCAAATAAAGCAGAACAGCACAATCTTTTAATGTAGTTATCAGTGCTGAGCTTTCTCTGGTTTGCTATTGCTAAAACGCCCCACAGTCCAAGAGCAGGACTGGCCTTGCTGAAGACAAATCATCTTCTGTGGGTGGATGTTGGAGTTTGCTTTGTAATAATGTTATAAAAAGAGTAATTGATGGGTACAGTTAGTCTCTTCAGCTGCAGTTCTTTGTTTTCCAAACAGTTAATCAACTTTACTGAAGAGGAAGACTATTTACCATGTAAAGTGGGTCCTAAGGCAATCAGGTTCTCAGGTCGCTCCACAAGTACCCTTATCAAAGTAGAAAACTCAACTGCATTAAAGGTGGCTGCTTGCAATGCTTCACATTCTGCAGTGACTCTTAAATGATCCAGTGGTGAAAGTTCGTAGTTCCTGGGCAGCCTGAGGAAGGCAGAGTGCTGACAATAAGGCATCATGTCACATGGTGTTGGAGACCATGGTGTCTCAGAAGCATGTATGCAACCGTGTAGTAAAGCTGAAGTGAACTCCCCTTCTTGTGACACCATCTCAGCCATCTTTCCCTCTATTCAGTAAGCCAAGTGGACAGGACAGTGCTGCTGCTGAAATTCTTACCACTTCCATGGTACTGAAGGATGAGGAACCAGCTGTATTCACAGTATTTAACCTTGGGAATGAGAAAGCAGATAGATGATGTTTGCTGTGTCCTGACTGCCTGGATAGCTTTGCATCCTCTGGGACAAGAAAAGATCATCTTCTGTGGTCACTTACTCAAAGATCTGGTGGAAAATTGTGATTAAAACATTTGTGAAAAGCGTAAGGACAAGCAAGCGCTGAAATGTGTTTTCTGCTTTGTTTCCAAGTATGTTTTGGTTATTGGGTAGGAAGGAAAACAGATGTAAAACTCCCCCTCAAGCAGAGCATGCAGTCTAATGTAACAGTCACCTCACATCTGTAGTTCTGTCAGGAGCCACTGCACAGCATCAAAGAAGAACACTTTATCAACTTTAAATGCACTTAATGTTAACTACTAATATACTCCATTTGTATCGTTGACGTGGGAAAAAGCAGATACCAATAAAGGGCTTTCATTTGGTGCAAGTTGGAGGGATCCAAATGTTGAAGGCACTTCCTGGCACCTCCAGCAGTGTTGAGGCACCGTTCTGTTATGTAGAACAGTGACAGCAACTTGCTTGCATACAGTGACAAAAGTCTGTAAGGCAGGAAGGGGAGAGGTGTGCCGAGTGAGCAACAAGGCCCTTTCTTCCCTAACCCTCAGCCTGTTGCTGTCGTGTGAGCTGTGTTTGGAGTGCCATCTGCAGGCAGCTGCTGCAGGATTGGCATTTTGTATGGCACCACTGTGGGGGGCATTTTCTGCACCTGGAGAGGACCTTACAGCTGGCATTCCCATATCCTTCTGCAGGTCCTTGCAAATGAGTAGGGGGACAGTCGCAGCTTCTGTACAGCAAAGCACTGTTAACAGAAATGCCTTGGTTTGAAGAAAGATAAGGAGTCTCTCCTTGCCCCAGAGCAGGAGAAAGGAGACTTTCTTTTGCCATGATAAATGTTGAGTAATGATACTGAAGCAGCGAGCTGCTGTGACTGCAAGCAGAGGAAAGCCAACATTAGCTCACAGAATTTGAAAAGCCCTTTCAGTTCAGACCAGTGAACGAAAGCTGGCTTTATTTGTGCCCTTCCTTGCCTACAGTTGAGTTGTTGGTTTTGCTACTGCTTTCACTTTTCCGGCACAGGAAATCCAGCTGTTGAGAAGTCCTATCACATTGCCAAAATACCACATTCCTGAAATTCCTGAGGCTATTAGAATGACAAAACAGTTCTTTAAATGTTTTCATTTTTTGACTTGATCAAATGTTAAGGCATTTCTCCCTAACTACAAGGACTTAATACATCATTTGCACAAGGAAAAAGCCCACATTTTCATGTGCTAACTCCATTTTTAAGGAGACCCTTCGCCGTGAACTGTAGCCCCGGTAAAGGTGTGCAGCACTGTCATTTTCTGCTTCTGGATATCGAAGACAAAATTAAAATCTTCAGAGTAGTGGGGTTTCTTAAAGTAAATCTAAGGAGCAACAATCCCAAGGCTTTTCCTATTTCAACAACAAAAAGGTTCACTGAAGAAAAGGACAAGACAAAAATTATGGAAAGATACCATGAGAAATGTATTCTCCTATTCATCACTGACACTAAGGTGGTGAATATTTGCTTTGTCACAGTGACTTGACTGAAAAGCAGGTTTTAAAACGTAACCCTTTGTGTGACTTTCACCTCACTATTTACTGAGTAGCTAAGCACTTTACCACACACCTTTATCTCTTTCTACAGTGCTTCCTACAGCAGATTTCCTTTCTCTTCAGGTCCTGGAGGATTTCCATAAACATAGAAACAATCTACAGTGATTCTACAGTCACAGAATCATAGAATCAACCAGGTTGGAAGAGACCTCTAAGATCATCCAGTCCAACCTAGGACCCAGCCCTGTCCAGTCAACTAGACCATGGCACTAAGTGCCTCATCCAGTCTTTTCTTGAACACCTCCAGGGGCGGCGACTCCACCACCTCCCGGGAAAGACCCATAAGATACTCAAAGGCAACATCACACTAAAGCTCAAAGTATGACATCTTGCCCCGCCTACACAAAAAAAAAACACAACCAAACCTTTAGAATAATTCTGCAGGACTTTGTGAGCATGCACTAGCTCAGTGTTCATGTTTCTGGTAGCACAGGATTGGTTTGACTAACATTCATGTAACTTGCCTTACAGTGGCTTTCATCTCTTTGCCCCAGACATGCTGGGTTGTGGCTCAAACAAGAGAAACAGAACTCCGTTCAGTTTCAGGAACCAGGAAAGTGGCAGTGGTGGAGGGGCAGAGCAAGGTTAATTATTTAATTATTTAATTTATTTTTAATTGAATGAATTGCAAACATGACCTTTTAACTTGGCTGAGTAGGCAGTCGTGGTGTCTTTTTGTATCTGTCAATCTTGCTAAGTTTCTGTTAGCTGATGGACTGATATTGAACAGTTTCACAATAGCTGAATAGCATAAATCTTCACGGGGACTTCCACTATAGCTTTGCCCTTACTTGTTGAAAGGCTTTTAACGTGTGGAAGTGCAACAGAGTTTAATCTCTCTGGGAGACCAATAGCTGCAAATAAATGAAACCTGTCAGCCCCAGTGACGCGTCACCACCTCACTGGGCTAACAGGCTGTGGGTTTTCAGGTCCGGAACAAGGAGTAGAAATTCTACAAGTTAAGAGTACCCTGCAGATTGAAACTTCTTCTAAACTCTCTGTTCCCAAGTCTCTTGAAAGTCTACACTTTTCTTAGCGTGTCACTTGTCTAACCTCCCTCAGGGAGCAAGAGCTGGTACTGCATCTGCACTGGTAAACTGGGATAGGCCAGTGTGGCTGGAGAAGCTATGGAAGGGGAGCTGCAGTTCTATAGCTGTGATGAGATACATGGCCAAGTGGTGGGGCAATGGCTTCCTTTGAGACTTTGTGACATTACCAAGCATTTCAGGAGAAGTGAACTCCAATTTAGTAGTCCTAACAATTGCTGGTATCTCACAGCAGTACTCTGAAGGCTGCCATACATCTTACCCACGTAGTTTGATGCATTCAGTATTTCTCACTAACCCTGCCACTTATCACTTTGGCACTGCTGCCCTTCAAACAGTAACACAGCATCATCATGTGGGTTAAGGAGAAAAGAAAGACACAATTCCAAGTAAAATTCCTGTGAATATGCAGGGGCTTCTGATGCAGAGGGCCTGTTACGACCTGTGATCCAAACAGGGCTAAGTCTATCTGTATGGTGCAGAGTATGGAAAACTACTTTGTACTGGATATAAGCAAGACAACATTATTTTGTGTCCTAGGCACATTACCACAGGTCCTCAGAGAGCTTTCATCAGGGTTGCTGTAAGCTGGAGCCATGGAAACACCAAAGCTACCTCTTCTTTTCTTTCAAACTGTTCCAGTCATATACCTACCCACCCAGCATCAAGATGCCCAGCACTGAGTTGGTCTGGCATTTTGGGAGTTCCTCCTGCATTGGGATTTTTGTCCCACACCCACCCCAGTCAAAGTTGTTGGCCCAGATCTGTCCAGAGGGGCCTGAACGCACACAGCACATTGTGCCATGCTCCAGGCCCACCAAGATGGCACAGGGAATACACTTGTTAACTGTGCTGAGGAATCAACTCCAGTGTGATGGGAGCTCTGCTGTGCTCCCTTCCACCCAGCTGCAATTCATCAAGGCCACAGTGTTCCCACAGCAACTTACCAGCACTTGCACTGTAGCGGAATTTGATCCTCTCCAGCTGCAGGTGGCTGGCACTGTAGTTGGTGGCAGCAGGGTCAATGCCATGTTTATCACTGATGATCTGGAGAACAGCAGTTGCCAGCCAGCGCCACTCACACGCACCAGCAAAGGCTGGTCTGTGCTTGCCACAGCTCCCACTGCTCCCTGCCATGGCAGGGGAGCTGGCCCTGGAGGGAGGTGGGTCAGTGCTCAAAGGCTTCCCTGCCCACTCCAGTGCCAAAGGCTAGCAACTGGAGCTCTTTTTCTCCATAGCTTGTATCTACAGGATTCCAGGTATCTGTATTAGGTTGTCTCCTGTTATCTAGCTGTGGCTCAAGCCACCACAAGAAGATGGCAACACCGGCAGCACCCTTGAGGCAGAAGTTTCCAGTGGAGGCCTCTTGAGTCCCTCCCTGCACCTGCCTGTCCTTACTGCAGGTATACAGGCACATGGATACATATATTTAGTCTGTTTTCTTTTACTCGTTCAAGACTCTGGTACAAGATCCATGAGCAGTTTGGTTCAGTAGTTTGCCACAATAAAGAGCTATGTTATCTCCCATTTCTGGCAGGTTTCTTTTACATCTTCAGCAGTAGTGGGGATCTGAATCCTAAGCTGTACACACAAGTGTATGGCCAGGATGGATGCAGCTGATGTAAAAAATCTTGATGCAGCTTGGTCACTCCATGGAGAAACAGACTCACACTGAGAGCTGCCAACCAGACCAGCTCAGAGCAGGTCTTCCCCTAGAGCAGGATCCAGGGAGTCACTGAGATCCCTTCCAGAATTAGTTTCTTTTTCAGGATGATGTTTTCAAACACACTGAGTTTCTAGGGAGTTTTTTGACATTTTCTCCCAAACCTGCCTAAACCATGTAGCTTGGCTGTGTCATGACAGTCTTTTTAGTTTTCCAGCTGTGTATTTGGTGTTTCATTTTGCTGAGTTCTGCCACCACTCTGACTTTAATCTTACACAGCTAACAAACAGATCCCACCTGCTTTAAAGTAAGATCCTTTAAGGTGTGTCTGCACTTCTGAAGGCACGTACAAAGCACAGCGGCAGCAATTGCATGTTTGTGTCTGAGTGATGCCAAACAGCTGAATTTACTTTGCAGAGTCAGGGCACTTGTAACAAAAAAGGCAGCAGGCCTGAAAGTTAAGGCTTGTCCTGCCCTGAATTCCCTCCCTGACCCCCATAGGAATCCTTCACATTAAAAGGAGCATCAGGCAGCTAGCTCTGTAATTAGAAGACTAAAAATGAGAGTTCTGTTGAAGACGGGCCCAAGATGATTCAGATACTTAAAAGTATTGCGACCAGTAAAAACACTGCTAGAAATGAAGAGGTATTACAGAGTCACAGATTGCATTGGGTTGGGAGGAGCCCTCAAAGGTCATCTTGTCCAACCTCCTTGCAGTCAGCAGGGATACCTCCAACTAGATCAGCTTGCTCAGAGCCCCATCGAGTTTGACATTGGATATGTCTAGGAATGGGGCCTCAATCACATGCCTGGGCAGCCTGTTCCAGTATTTCACCACTCTCATTTTAAATAACTTCAAGTAAATCTGCCCTGCTCCAGTTTCAAACCATCACCCCTCACCTAAACAGTCCCTCTCCAGCCTGCCTGTAGGTCCCCTTCAGATATTGAAACGCAGCTCTAAGGTCTGCCTAGAGCTTTCTCTTGTTCAGGCTCAACGGCCTCGATTCCTTCAGCTTGTCTTCACCAGAGAGGTGTTCCAGCCCTCTGTTTGTTTTTGTAACACTCTTCTGGACCTGCTCCATCGGGTCCATGTCCCTCTTGTGTTGGAGATCCCAGAGCTAGACACAGTACTGCAGGCAAGGTCTCCCCACAGCAGAGCACAGGGGCAGAATCACCCCTCCTGACCTGCTAGCCCCACTTCTTTTGATGCAGCCCAGCTTCTGGGCTGCAAGTGCACATTGCTGACTCACATTCAGCTTCATCAGTACTTCCAAGGCCTTTTCTGCAGGACTGCTCTCAAGCACATCAACCCCCAAGCCTTTACTGATGCCAAGGGTCACCCTGACCTAGGTGCAGGATCTTGCATTCTGCCTTATTGAACCGTATGAGATTCTCCTCAGCCCAGCTCTCCAGCCTGTCCAGGTTCCTCTGGATACCATCCCATCCCTCAGTCTTACCCACCACACCATGCCATTCCAAGCACATAAGGACACTCACATGGAAGATGAAGAGCTTCCATTCTTACACAGCTACCCTTCAGGGCACAGCCAGCCGTGCACTTCAAACACATAATTGTGATGCTAAACCACACCTGGGATGCCAAAACTGCATCACTCCCAGCACCAGCCCACTCCCTAGCCCGACCAAACCACACATTTATGCTTGTGCCTCTCAGAGAAAACATGCTTGCACTACAGTCTGAAGAGAAATGTTTCTTACCTGACAGTCCTTGCTGTCTCACCAGGGAGCCTCAGGAAAGTCTTGTGCTGAGTTAAGACTTCTTACAGATTTTTTCCAGGAGCCTGCTTATGAAAAGCTGACTTCCAGAGGGAAATGATTTGCAATAACCCTCTATGGAAGGAGTAAAAGTCATTACAGAGAAGTTAGATTTCCCTTTTTTTTACAAGGGTTACAAGAACAGATATAACTAACTTTCACAAACTGTGTAAGGACAAGATCCTAGGATTTCTATGTGATACCTGAAAGAAAATGTTCTTACATCTCTACAGCGAAGTTACAGGTCAGACTGTAAGGCAACAGGTCAAATTTGAAAAGCTACTTAACAGATTCTAGACATCCATTTGCTCAAAACATCCAGTTTTGCCACGACAGAACAAGATCTAGTGGCCTCAAGCTGCATCCAGGGAGGTTTAGGTTGGATATTTAGAAAAATGTCTTTACTGAAAGAGTGGTCAGGCATTGGAGAAGGCTCCCAGGGAAGTGGTGGAGTCACCATTCCTGGAGGTTTGCACTTTGGCATCTGGTCCAGCAGTCATGGAGGTGTTGGGTAGAAGGTTAGACTTGATGATCTTAGAGGCCTTTCCCAACTTTAATAATTGGTACTTTAATAAATGGGTAGGTTCAGGCTGGACTTGAGGAGGAAGTTCTTCACCATGAAAGTGGTGAGGGCCTGGAATGGGCTGCCCAGGGAGGTGGTTGAGGACCCGTCCCTGGAAGTGTTTAAGGCCAGGCTGGATGGGGCTCTGGCCAGCCTGCTCTAGGGTAAGGTGTACCTGCCCATGGCAGGGGGGTTGGAACTAGATGACCCTTGTGGTCCCTTCCAACCTTGACTGATTCTGTGATTCTATGAATTCAGTGATTCTATTTAAAAGCCTGATAGGCAATGAAGTGGGATAGCAGCAGTCCTTGCCATGCTAAGAAAACCAGCGTTTACCCACCCATGCTTATTTGTTTTCACCACCAATCCAGGTGAAGAGGAGTTACTTGCCTTTTAGAATCAGGTTTTACCAATATTCAAATGTGGAACATTGTACACAGAGATCAAGAGAAGTAAAAATAATTGACACCACCCACAAGGAATGCACTTGGAGGGTATTTTTCAAGGCTACAGAAGAAAAGTAAATCGGTCAGTGTTAAGAAAGTGTTCTAACAAAAGTAAGCACCAGTAGCAAACAATAACCCAGGAATAACCTTTTAAAGAGACTCAAGTGTCTTGCTCTTACTGACCTCAGTGAAATTCAGTCTTACACCTTTTACACCTTTTCAGCTCTGAGACTTAGGTTACCAGTTGATACCAGGTCTGGATTCTGATCCCTTACTGTGTTAAACAGCCACACATTAAAGCATAGATTCATAAAATGGTTTAGGCTAGAAGGAACCTTAAAGATCATCTAGTTCAAACACCCTTGCCATTGGCAGGGACACCTTCCACTAGACCATGTTGCTCAAAGGCCTCATCCAACCTGGCCTTGAGCACATGGAGGTGGCCCTCATGGAAAGGTTCTCTGGCATCAGAATCTAGCTAAAAGCAAACACCTAGCGCAGTACAAACTCAGCTGAAAGCCTCCCGCTGACACCAGCTGAATGAAGCAAATACAGTTTGAGTAAGATCCCGAAGGTTAGGCACTGCAAAAGTAGCAAACACCCAAGTATTTTAAAAAGATTTTAATTTTTTGGAAGAAACAGAGTTTTCTTTAATACAGAATCAGAACATGAAGATTTGGTATTTTAATAGAAAACTGGAAAGGGTGTATCTGCTCAAATATGTACCTCCACATTCTGCTGCGTGTTGCTGTAACACATTTCTTAGTCATAGCTCTCATAATGGACAGGTGGCTCCTACAGCAAAAATATAGAAAAATAATTTGGATTCAAGTCTAGAACACCTGCAAACTTTACATATACAAAAAAATAAATCCAACTAGTCATAGAAAAGTGCCTGATGAGGATGGAGACTAAGGCTGTGCATCTGAGTGGCCATGACCCAACTCCCAACTTAAGAAACAAGCATTTTCCTTCGGCCTCATAAAAATAGTTTGTCAATGAAAAATACCAATATGTAATACATTTCATACAATTTATACAAAGTCTCAGATTATGGAGCAAGAGGCTAAAATCAACTGTACTGCTTTTTCCAACTGTTGCTGTATATACTCTCCGTGTATACAGTGTGCATGCATATACATGTATACACACACAAAGAGGGGGATAGAGATGTGCTGGAAAATTCCATAAGGTTATCTTGATGGCATTGCACACCAGAGCATACAGGCTTCTTGGGATCTTTCTAACACAGGGTGCTCTAAAAAAAAAAAAAATAGTGTTGACTGGTATAACCACATATCTACAACAGGTTTTTGCTATTATGAACTTCCATTTATTTTTCCAATCTAGATTTCATTTGTCTAAGAAGCAAATGCTGCTTTGGTAAGGTTCTGTGCTGTCATGACAAACCAACTGTGAACACAGCTGGCAAAGCTGTGAAAGTATGAATTCATTTGGATAATTAGTAAGTAGCAAAGATACCAACAAGTTTCAAGCAGCAACAGATTTAAAATTACTATCTCCTGACTCATTTTCTTCATCAACAAGCATCTTGAGCAAGAAACTAAAACGAAGAGATTAAATTTCTCTGCCTGCCATCACTGTGACATTTTAAGCCACCAAAGTCACAGCAGGAACTGAAAGAACAGTGGCATCAGCAGAGCCCTCCATCCTTGCAGGACATAAATTGCACTGTGAGACCCTGCCAACGCTGCCTTGGAAGGGCTTGTGATCTGCCACGTCTGCTGCAGGATGCTTCCGTCGGCTCTTTTCTGAGTGTGGCACATTCTCTGTGGTCCTTGTCGTTGTGGACTGCTCTTGATTTTTCATAGCTCCTTTATTTTTAGATCTGAAGCTGTTATGCTGCTGTCTTCTGTGTTCAGACCTGGACCCACTCTTCGTAGTGTTTTGATCTGCCTCGTTACTGGCACCTTGTGACTTAAGAGATCCATTGGGCCGGACATTCTGGTGCTGTGGGTTGAATCTTCGTCTCTGGCTAGAAGGCCCGTTCTACTCAGAAAGAATATTGGATTAGGTTATCTGAATCCTTCCAACAGGACAAGAAATACAGCAATCTGAATTAACAAATATTTCAGAACAGACTTTTCAGTATAAGCAGGAGAGGTAAAACTCTAAGCAGTTTTGATTGCTGCCAGAGCTGTCTAGTCCTCGTGCTTTAAACCTGAAGGATGGGTAAGGTGCTGCATTTCAGTAGCCTGGAAATATTGATGGCAGGTTCACCACAGATGGCAAATTAAAACCTGCTATGATTCAAGAGAATACAGAAAAGGGGATGAAATACTGGACATCTCAGCAGCAGCACTTCAGAAGCACTGAACGACTTGATGCTGGCTTTTTCCAAACTCACAAACTTCCCTAGCAAAGCATCACGTACACACTACAACATGACTGCAAGAGGAGCAGAGGTTCGCGTGTAAATGAAGAAGCCATGTGATGGGAGAGATGCTCATTGAGATGTCTTGTTCAGAGGAAGCCTTGATCCTTAGTGGGAAATGGCTGAACTGCTTTGTTTGCATGACTGCCAGGGCAGCTGATTCCATATGCACACTGACATTATGTAATGCTCCTAAGTTTCTTTTCAGGGACCTTCTTCATCCCAAAATTCAGACCAACTTCAGCAGCAGCTCTACGAAAGCACAACAGTACAAGGACACCCCAGGGTGCTCTTGTAGTGAAACAGCTACCAATATAGCACAGTGCTATAAACTGTATTACACAGCTTCTGCTTTTAAATCTGGCAGGATTCCACTTTCAGAGGCTACCTAATAATCACGCTTAAAGTGGCACATCAAATGATAAAGAATCAGGAAGTGATCAAGGATCAGGAAGAAATGCTTCTCCATAGCAGTACAAAGGGCAGTCAGCTATTATGGAGGGGTTTCCTATTTTCAGTCTATTAACTATTGCTCGTCACTTCTGCCTGAACATTAGACAATGCACTTGTGGTATTTCCACCTTGTGTGTTTCACACTGCCTTGAAAATGAAGCTAGAAAAGAAACATTTGCATATTTCCAAACCTTACTAAGTATACAGACTGTAAACCAGTCTTTGTACTGGATTTTGTATTAACTCATTTCAATGCTGCATAGTTTTCTGACACCTTTGAAATCATTTAGCCTAGTTAAGTGATTTCATACCTGCTTATTTGTCACAATTCCTTGGGAAGAAGGCTCTGCAGGGTTGGAAGAAAGATGACTTTGTGCTTTGGTGTTGCCTGCTTTGTTATCGGAGTTCTTGGCATTACCAAAAGACTTTCGGCCATGCGTATTTTGCCTGCCAGTTGTTCCATGTGAGGTCATTGAAGACAACACTGAACTACATGGTGTTCTTGAGGAATAGTTGTTCTTTGGGTGAGAAACTATAAAACAAAATCATAATTCTGAGTTATCAGTTAAACTATCAACATCTAAACATAAGGCAATATTCTTACTTTCCTTGTAGCTTGGTAGCATCATTCAAGCCCTGCTTTAACTAATGAAGTAAGCTAGAGGACTAAGGCTGTGCAACTGCCTCATTGTGAAGCATTTCTGGAGACAAGAGGCCATGTGGCTGGACTGCTCTACAACCAAAAGGAGCCTGGCAGAAGGCTGGGCCTTGGTCATCCAAGAAAACTTCTCAAATATGTGGCACCTGTTGGTTTGCTTGTGAGCTTTTAACCAGCAGAGCTGAACATGTGTGCAGCCAGGACTGTCCCCCACACTGCTGTCCTATCAGTGATGTTCCTAACGGGACTTTTCAGGCAACACAGGAAGAAACCTCAACATGAGGGGGAAGGTGTTTACTGTAACGGTCACAGAGCACTGGAACAGGCTCCCCAGAGAGGTTGCCGAGTCTCCTTCTCTGGAGACTTTCAAGACCTGTCTGGATGCATTCCTGTATGACCTGCACTAGATTATGGTCCTGCTCTGGCAGGAAGATTGGGCTTGATCTCTGAAAATTCCTTCCAACGCCTAACATCCTGTGAAACATGGGAAGAGAGCCAGTGGCACGCTAGTATCTCTCCTGACTGCTGAAGTCAAGGTAAGTTGTACCTGCAGACACCACAGCCTCAATTAGGTTCTTCAGCATTTGATCAGAGAAGGCAGAAAAGGCTGACATTTGCTGCCTATATAGGTACTAGCTACAACACAGGTAACAGCAGGAAAGCATCCTGCCTAACATGAAGAAAGAAATCCTAGTGTCTATTGCTTGTTCCTAAGGAGGTGGTTAACAAAGGTTTTTGTGTACCATGGGTGCCTATAAAAAACTGGAACTGAATGCAACGCACTAATCTACTTCATGCAGATCTTTGCGGTCAGCACCACCAAGAATCACCATTGCTCATCTTGATATGTTCCTGCTCTCTATTTCCTTGTATTTTGGAATTGCCAGATTTCTTGACCAATCCATGTCTGGATGTGAAATGCACCAAATAAATCCTTGATTCCTACCGCTCTATTTCTACAAGCTCTTCGAGCTGCCTGCTTCTGTGCAATGGCCACTAAGGTTCTTGATCTTAAAAGTGCTGTTTTGATTTTCCTGATTGTGGAATTTCCCTGTTACCTTCTGGTACAGATGACAAACCAGAAGCTCACTTCAGTGATGCACATGCTGTTTTATCTAAGAGGTACTGTTTGTCACAGGTTTTTTAAAGATAGCGACAAAAATTAAACTCTCAAATTGGAGAAAAAAATACAGAATTATGTTTAGAGAGAAATACAGCAATAGACATTGCAAAGCAATTACTGCATCCGTGGCAAACCCCCATGTATTTTTCCCCATCCCAAAAAAAAACCAGATCTACATTCCCCAGTGCTCCAATCCTCCCCCCCAATGCCTCTGCCATCCAAAGAGGCCTACTGCTTACATGTTCTTCCCAATAAATTGGCTCCTGCCACACACACAAGGCAGGAGGAGGAGGAAAGGAGAGCGAACTGACCTTGCCGTGATCTTAAAACAAGATAGCGAAATTACGGGATTGAATAACAATCTTCTAGTCCCCAGAAGATTTTTAACCCTATTGTCTCAACCTGGGACACTGTTATTTTTTTGTCTTTCAGTAGAGAGAAAGATGATGGAGTAATTTTAGCAACTCGCTGTCATCTATTAGGTTTTTTATGTATCAGCTATTTCTCCCACTAAGTGTCCTCTTCAGAAAAACAATGCAATGATCTGCACAATGAACTGAACTCTCTGTCCTAAGTTCAGGGAGGCCAGCTGTCACTCTGTTCTACTGCTCTCTCTTGTCTGCTACAGACTATTGCACACGAAGGCTCATGTGAAAATCCAGGTGCTTGTCAAAAACATTTAACAACAAAGGTGTACAAGGTAGGGGTACAACCCACCACTGTGTCAGTTCCATTATTTCTGTTTCTTCCTGTCCTCTCTTGTGAATGTAGGCTGGCTACCCTCTCCTGCTGGAATGTGTCTTCCTGTGCACGAGCTCTGTGCTGCTGGTTTGGGCTTTTATCAAAGCTCTAGCAGTGGCTGTTCTTAGCTTCAGGCCTGGTACAGCCTGTTTGAAGGGGATTTGCTCCCGGCAGGGTATAGACCTCATTGCAAGATGCTCCAAACAAACATCTTTTGCACTGAAGACATGCCAACAGCATGAGTTGCTTATCTAAGGTCACTGAGGGCAGGTCAGAGCTAAGTTCTTCAGATGGTCAGTGCACTATTGGTCCTTTTTAAGATGGCACTGTTTCTCTACTAATAGCTGTTCTTTTGAGTTCTCTGACTGTTGCGGTAGGCCTGACTAGGCCAAAATAGGCCTGAACATGTTCTGCCTTGCCCAGACATGTTTTTTCTGCTCTACCTCCTTCTGTTATGGGGAGAAGCAACCACAGGAAAGAGGACAAAGAACCTGGAGCCATGAGTCTAAGGACTCTGGCTTGCCCAGACATGTTCCCCTGCTCACCCTCCTTCTGTGCTGGGGGAAGCAACTGTGGGAAACAAAAACAAAAGCCCTGGCTTCACTTAATATGGTCAAGCTTGGAAAAGTGTCATTCTGATTAGCTAATCTATGTCCAAAGGCCCATTAGTCTTGGGCCTCTTGATAACAAGAAGTGAGAAGGTAACACAATGTGCTCAGCTGTTGTATTCACGCTTGCTGCTTGCCCGCTGCCATTGCTCACTGCCTCAGTGCATCCTGAACTGCCAGGAAACTCCACTGCCTCAAGTTTACCAGGAACAGGCTTTAAATGACTGTCTTGCAAGCAGCCTGCATAGCCAGCGTGACATTGTGCTAAGACTGCACATTGCAAGACATCCTGCCTACACCTGAAAGTCTGCTGCCAAGATGGGAGATCCTGGATACACAGATTGTCCAGAGATCATCTGCCTCCTTCCCCTAGCACTCTGTGAAGCCTGGGAAGAATCAGAAGCCTCAGTGGCTGACTAGACTGGCAGAATTCCCTGAAAGTGTGTTAGGTACTGTTTGAAGCTGTATCTAGCCCTGCAAGTCGGGAGACTAATATTTTGTGAGTAAATACTTAAAAGCCTCTTGTAATTTCACCAAATACCCTCCTGGCACAAGCAGAAAGGAGCTCCCCGAGTCCATCTAGTGGGCAAGGGATATATTGACCGTAAGCGGTACACTGACTGCAAGAACCTTCTCTTTCAGTTCAATTAATGTCTATATATTTTTGCTAGTTATATCTAGATCTAGTTACTCCTTTGTATAATGTTTCCACGGCCGTTGCAGAAGAACCTAATTGTCATTAAAATCAGTGGTCTGGGTGGCGAGAGTTCTGAATCTCAGAATTAATAAACAAAGTTAATTTTGGCAAACCATCATCTCGCATTAATTACCCCTCCATTACACTGCCCTGAATAAACTGCAGCAGGAAGTTATCTAGGAAAGTAGTTGAATGAAATTTAAAAACACTCTCCAGCTGTCTCGGTAGCAACTGTGGACAGTCCTCACATAGTTTTTAGTCTCATAAGCTTCAGGGTATGAGACGAGGCCTGTCAGGTGACTGAACAATTAGATGCATTACTGGGAAGCTTCTGCCTTCCTTTGAAACATGGTGAGTTAGCTTCAAGGAGAGACAGGGCACGGGCTTAGATGGATCTTCAAAGTTTTCTGCAAAAGCAATTCTTACGGTCTAATTAAACCAGTTAACGCCTCAAAGGAGCCACTTCTGCAGCTGTGCAGTCAGCAGAATGCACTGGCAGACTGTCACAGGGTTTAGTTTCTTTTTCTATTTCTGGTAACCTCTTGAAAACTTGAATTATTTTTCTTCCCAAAATGGTTTTCCTCTCACCAAGACAGCCTAGATTAGTGCTGCATGAACAGCTTTTCTCCTAGCAATGGTACCAATGGACTATCATAGGACAGGGTAACACTTGGGGCGAAGCATTATAGCACTGACTTTTCCTGGGGAAAAAAACATGACTAAGATGAGGAATATCCTCTCTCTCTATATATATATATAAAGGTACTTGAGAAACATTAGGCTTTAAAGCTTAACAGGAACAGTTTACTTTTCACTGCTACTGTTGCCTCTCTGGAAACAAAAAGGGCTATGAAGATGATCAGGGAGCTAGAACACCTCTCTTAATGAGGAAAGGCTGAGGGACTCAGGGCTTTTTAGCCTAGGAAAGAGCGGGGAAAGGATGTGATCAATGCTTACAAATACTGTGGCAGTCAGTGTCAGCGGGATGGGATCAGGCTTTTTTCCATGGTGCACAGTAACAGGATAAGAGGTAATGGGCACAGTTTTGAACATAGAAAGTTCCTTCTAAACATGAGGAGAAACTTCTTTATGTGAAGGGTGGCAGAGCAATGGAACAGGCTGCCCAGAGAGGTGGTGGGGTGGAGTCTCCATCTCTGGAGTCATTCCAAACCTGTCTGGATGCTGTTCTATTCAACCTGCTCTAACAGGAGGTTTGGATTAAAAGATGTCCAGAGGTCCCTTCCAACGCCTATCATTCTGTGACTCTGTGTGTGAAGAGGCTACCTCATATTTTGCAACAGGGACATGATACTTGGAGCAGAATACAAACCTGACTTTTCAAGCAGAAGGGCAGGTGATATGGAAGCAGGAACACTCAGGACTACCTTTAGGTCCTCACAAACCCAATGATAAACTATTACAAAGCTGGGGAGTTGTCCCCTAGCAGGAGAGAGAAATTGGTCTCATAACATTATGCATATGCAGAGAAGCTTCCAGTTCACTAGTTATTCATAAATGGCTGACTTTGAGTGTTGCCCAGAACTGTCCTATTTCCACTTGCAAACCCTGTTTTGATGGGGAACTCCAACTGACCTTCGAGTAATACCTGGAAATCCCTGACAAAGCAGACACTGCGCACGCAGATGGCCCTTGCAGCCCACGCAACGAGTCTTGCATGCTGTAAAGCTGACTTGTGCCTATTCAGCAAGGCTGCTGCACTCAGCTAGCACTGTTCATGCCAGGCATATACACTGGCAGCACATGTGCCCTTACTGCTGCCTCCACTTCCCGAACAGCTATCTGCAACACCACATTCCAAGCGCTTTGGTGTGAGAAATCACCAGCACTTACTTTCTCCGCAGAGCTGAATTTGGGTCTTCAGCTGTTCCGTGTCACAGGAGAATCGAGCAGACCTGCCCAGCTCTTCGTCATACTTTCGTTCACTCACAAAGTGCTGCAAAACCAGACAAGTTAACAGTTATTTGCATTCTGAACAGAAGACCACATATGAGTGGTACAGGAGCCAATCAATGCTTATCTTAAGCCACTTTAAAGGCTTGGCAAACTCTTGGCCTGGTACACAGGATCTCTATGTAGAACCAAGTATTTTCCCATCCTTACCAAATTAAGTCTCCCAGCTCAGGGATGGGTGGATCACTCCCACACTTGGGAAGGAGGTCATTTCATCAGAGAACCTGAACTTATCAGGTTGGCTTGTTAACTAAGTCTGATAAACTCAGCAAAACTCCCCACTGCCTCACCTCTGAGTAGATACTTACACTTCTCTGATGGCATCTGTACACTGCTCAGAGATGCCATCTGGCTTTATGAACATGGGAAACTACTCACTTTTTGGCCCTCAGCAGGAATGATCACTCTAGGCACGTTAACACAACAGCTCATTTATGCAAACAGCTAAAATACCCAAGCAGAAGAGAATGCCTGACCTTAATTTCAGCCCTGAGTTCAGACAGTTGTGCTTCAGCCATCTGACTGGCTAGGTCTGTCAGTCTCTTCAGCTCCTCAGCTTTCTTCTGCCGAGCAGTCAGGATTTCCACTGGCAAATACCAGTAGTCAATAATTAATACTAGGAAAGTAAATTGCTCTACTTCATTACTCTTTGAGAATTAAGAGTGCATCACATGTGAGACAAGTACACACATCTCAGGCCCCAGGCTTCAGCTGGACTTCAAATACTGCACATTTAACTGAACTGCCTGATACTGAAACAGACCTGGAAAGGGGATAGCTGTCAGAAAATTGGTTAAAGCAAGCCTTCACCATTTGGACAAAAAGGGGAAGAGACACGTTGTTTTGAGTTTTCTTAGGCTTTAGTTGTTAAGCACAAAATCAGGGAGTGTTTCACAAACATGGAAAAGAAAAGTAACTCTGACCCAACAGCATGTTTCTGAAGACATGCCGTATTTCATTTACAGCAGGAAGAAAAAGATCTGGGGGTCTGGGTTGATGAAAAGCTCAACATGAGCTGGCAGTGTGCACGTGCAGCCCAGATAGCCAGCTGTGTCCTGGGCTGCATCAAAAGAAGCATGGCCAGCAGCGCAAGGGAGGGGATTCTCCCCTTTGCTCTTATCAGACCCCACGTGGAGTACTGTGTACAGTTCTTGAGCCCCCAACACAAGGAGGACATGGAACTATTGGAGCAAGTCCAGAGGAGGGCCATGAATATTCTCAGAGGGCTGGAGCACCTCTGCTATGAGGACAGGCTACAGGAGTTGGGGCTTTTCAGCCTGAAGAAGAGAAGGCTTCAAGGAGACCTTGCAGTGGCCTTCCAGTATCTGAAGAAAGGCTGGGGAGGGACTATTTACAAGGTCTTGTAAGGACAGGACAAGGAGTAATGGGTTTAAATTGGAAGAGGGGAGATTGAAACTAGATGTTAGGAAAGGGTTCTTTCCAGTGAGGGTGGTGAGACACTGGCACAGGTTGCCCAGGGCAGTTGTGGATGTTTCCTCTCTGGAGGTCTTGAATGCCAGGTTGGATAAGGCCTTGGGTGATCTGTTCTAGTGGGAGGTCCCTGCCTATGGTGAGAGGTTGGAACTGGATGATCTTTGAGGTCCCTTCCAACCTAAACCATTCTATGATTCCATTCCAGTTCCTCTGAAAACACTCTGTTCATATATAGTTTACATTAAAATCATCAGCATGGCAATTTTGCTTTCAAGTACAGAAGATTAAATCACCTGTTCTGAAGGCAAGCAGGGCTACAAAGGCCAAAAGTCTTTATGGAAACATACTGAATATTCACTATTGCCCATGTTATACATTTCATGTGAGGAAAGGCAGAACAGTTATTTTCCTATAGGAAAAGATTAATCGTGACCCACAAAGCAACAGTCCACTGCCATGCAAGATAGTACAGTTTTGGTGGAAAATATGCAAACTATTTGAGCTACATGAGGACTCAGCATAAAAGCAGCAACTGGTTAATTGGCTGGTGGGGTCAACACTTATGGCAAAGAGGAAGGAGAGCATCTAGATGTAAAATGAAAGCAACTGTTAGGTTTTCATCTAGAGCTTATGGCTACAGTAAGGGAGGCACAGTAATCAAGAAGCCATAGAAATAAGAATGAGGAAGAATAAAAAAGAATGATCAAGAAGCTCTGAGAAGTAAAGCAGAAGGAATAAATCATTTCAATCTAACTTCATATGAACTTCTGGTTTATCTAAATTTCATAATATAGAAATTTCAATGCACAATCCTTATAGACACAAACTATTCAGAAACTATCTGGGAACACCAGAGATCATTTGATTGCATACATGTAGGATGAAAGATGGTGGAATGCTGCTAACCAGATTTATGTGCTGTATGATTTTCTGCCAAACAAAAGAAATGTTTCTGTGACTATTCCAAAGTTCCCTGGGTATTTTTTTGATTATTTTTTTACTTACTGGCTTCTTCTTTAACTTTATCAATTTCTGCCATTAATGACACTTCTTTGTCTACAATGCTATAAAAGATAAAAAAAGAAAACACCCACAAGTTATTCCATGCTAGAACTCCATAAAGATCAAAAGCTATAACTACATAAACACTTCATATCTTAGTTATGGTCAGTTTGGAAATTAGTAAGACTCAAAGTGGAAGCTGAAAAACAGTAAAGCAAACTGACTTAAAAAAAACCAACAAACCCATGGCTAATCAGTGTGTGCTGGTTGACACAAACATCTCACTTCCCTGCCCACACATCTGCGCAGATGTGAAAGTCACTTTGATTTACCTCTTTAGTACTGCCTGAGCACAGCAGTCATCAGTGGACTGAAGTCTGTTTCCTAATTGAGCCAGATATACCACTGCAGCTACCCACTTAATACAGCTTAGCTCTTAGTGCCATATTAAGACTAAAAGAGAATTAAAGAGGTCCTTCTCTTACAAAAGATGTCAGGGTAAATAAGAAAATGGTTTCTCACACAAATAAGCATTAATGTATCTCCATAATAGAAGTCAGCTTCCTTGCTCCATGTTGTCTGCAGCACTGGGAAGGTGTCGTTCCACTTCTACCTTGCCTTCTGGAAGGCCTCATCTGCCTCTCCTTTCACAAATCCCTGGTATGAAATCCCTGACTATGCTTTTAAGCTGTCTAAGTGCAAACTGACCTGGTGGGTCTACTGAATCGCTCACATTTTCAACCCAGTGGCATTGTTCAGTGACAGAATAGCACTGCAGAAGGCTCTCCTGTGGACAGTGCTCTGCATCTCCCTCACTAGATTATTCTCAGTCACATTCACATCAGTAAACACCAATGTTTAGGTTTGTTTGCACCAGTGAGTGACATCAAGCAGCCAGGGGTAAATCACAAAAAGCAGGACAAACACCAGCAGCAAATACAGCACATCTTCAAGGGAAGAGTGGAGTTCTCAACCCTTTCAGTAAAATCACTCTTAAACCCAGGCTTTTGTACCCAGTGAAGACACCAAATGACACACCAACTAGCTTCTGTCAGAAGGAAGATGTTACAGAAAACTCAGGGATCAAACTTCTGTCTAGAATGCTCTTAGCAAGAAAAAAAAAAAAGTCCTGCAGAGTTTAGTGGGCAGCAGTTGAAGACAGAAGAGTTAGAAGAACCAGAGTTGTTAACTTCAGCAAGATAAGGGAGAAGGCAGTCTGAGCAACAGATGGCAGATACACACCTGACTCAACCAGAACTTCACCAGCTAGGATATGTTCACATGCCACGAGAACTTCCCATACATTAACCAAGGTTATACAGGAGGTTTGCAACAGAAGCTCTGCAGAATCTTGCCCTTGAGTTTTACCAATCAACCATGTCATCTTCAGAGGAGGAGAGACTACTTCATTTTACTCTACCTCCCAACAGCCAACAAGAGAGACAGAATGGTTGGCTGATGACAAAGGTTGCAGCAAGACAATAAAATTGCAGTGTTAACCAGTTTCTCTGTTTCACGCATAAGAAACAAGACAACAAATATTATCGAGGCCTGCCAGATGAATTTAGTGTGACCTACACACCAGAAGAAATAGAAGGGATTTTTACAGTAGAACAAATCAGTTAGGAAGCTTACAATGAAAGGCCATGCTCGTTCCAGTTGACCTTCAGTATTCCCCAGCCATAAGCATTAAGCTTGGGCTCCAAATAGGCAGGTGACTCCAGCTTGCTACTCTAAATAGTGACAGTTTTTCAGAATTAATCTGTTTGCAATTATCTTTTATCACTACATGGTATAATAAACTTCCTTAGCTTTCCTAGCAGGAAGCTGAAATAAGTCTTTTAAGTTCTCACTTCTTTCTACTCTCCTCCCAAAAAAGGATTTTACTGGTTTCTAAAAATGCACATTTTCACTTTTGCTGTCTCTGTTACCAAAGTGCCTGCCTAGTGTAGCACATAGGTTATAAAAACATCAGCTTTTGGATAGAAAAATATCCAGCAACAAGCTCACAACAGTAGAACTCACCAGAACTTGTTTTGACCCAGCTCATTCCATCACTGTCATCTCCTTACTCCAATCACAGATCTTTCCTATACTGCTTGGCCCCTAACATTGTAATTGATGCCAAACACAAACATTTTTATTGATGAGAAAAACATTTTTTTATAAGAGCATTACAATTTATGCCAAATAAATTGATAAAAGCATTTTTATTAAAAAAAAAATTATGCCAAATAAATCCCACAAATAGCTACAGAATGAGAACAAGGCCACAACAGTTCTATGTTAATCATATTTTATAGTCAGATCTCATCTGTTATCAGGCAGTTTTCCACTCCTAATGTTTTAGTATGCTCTCTAATGAACAATTCAAGAAATGTTTGGGTATTGCAGCAACAGAAGCCAGGACTGTAATGAACTTGATGAAAAAACTGAGTACTTTCCTCACAGCTACAAAGGAACATTGGGAAAGCTAAGGAACAAAATAAAGGCAGAAGCATTTGGTGGCTTTGTCAGTATGAGACCAAGTAGTATAACAAGCTGAGTCTAATGAACAGATTTCATGGGGCTATCCTTCTCTGAAGGCATACTAACTTTAGTCAGCTGAGGACAGGGACTCCCTCTCACTCCTCACAAAAAGAACAGGTTAATTCTCACCCAGAAGCGTACAGCCACATTTCTCAGCTTTGACATCATGAAGTACCATCTTTCACAGAGTAAGGGGGGAATTTGTTCCTTTAGAATGTCACAGGCCAACCAGAGCTAGGAAACGCAACATTGCTTCTTACTCTGCGTGAGGATCAATTACCGAGCAAACAGAGTGGGGATCAGTTTAATGCCTTTCTAGCCAGACAGAGCACTTCAGTGCAAAAATGATCAAGTCCTCCTCCACCAAGAACTTGGCAGTTATAAACAAAGGTGACAGAAAAAAGATGAAAGACAGAACAAATACAAAAAAAGAAAACCAAATGCTAACAGATAGGGAAGGAGAAAGGACAAGAGCACTATGGAAAAATCAGTGCATCAAATGCTCTCTCTTGGTCCTGCTAAGACACCATTCTTTTTACAGGAAGCTCTGTGATGGTTTGGGTGTTACCCACCACCCCCACCCTCCTTCACAAATTAACTTCTAGCTGACTGAGTCTGGTCTGGTGAAGGAAGCTATATTTACAGCCTAGCACAATTTACAGGCATATATTTACAACATATCACAAATATTTACAGTTATGTACAAGTTAAAGGTAATACAGAAACACAGTACCCCTCTCAGAAATCAGAGTCCCCAGGAGGGGCTCCCAACTACCCTTCAACCCTCTTTCCCTTCCCTCAGGAATAACCAGATCAATCCCCATATCTTATGTGATAAATCTGGAGAGATCTGAGGTGAGATGTCAGAAAAGACAACAAGAAGGTTAGAGGAAAAAAAGGGTTAGGTCAAATTAAAGTTAAGGCAGATGCAACCACACAGACTGCCAGAGAGGAGAAGTGAGAGCTAACTGAGCAGTGTGTGAGAAGTGAGTTTCTTATCTATATTGTGACTAGTTGCATTTCTCAGCAGAAAGGTTATAAATATAGGTTACTGTTGTGGTTTTTTTTTCTTTCTTCTCAGAGCTAAAGATGTAATTTCTCTCAGCAAAATATTCCAGTTAGCCNAACCCTCTTTCCCTTCCCTCAGGAATAACCAGATCAATCCCCATATCTTATGTGATAAATCTGGAGAGATCTGAGGTGAGATGTCAGAAAAGACAACAAGAAGGTTAGAGGAAAAAAAGGGTTAGGTCAAATTAAAGTTAAGGCAGATGCAACCACACAGACTGCCAGAGAGGAGAAGTGAGAGCTAACTGAGCAGTGTGTGAGAAGTGAGTTTCTTATCTATATTGTGACTAGTTGCATTTCTCAGCAGAAAGGTTATAAATATAGGTTACTGTTGTGGTTTTTTTTTCTTTCTTCTCAGAGCTAAAGATGTAATTTCTCTCAGCAAAATATTCCAGTTAGCCTCAAACCAGCACAAGCTCAGAGAGCCACTTAAGTTGAGTAACAGCTTAACTCAGGAGAAGTTCAACAGGTTTTAATGTGTGTTCTGGAACAATTCAGCCTCGATAGGATGATGAAAAGCAGCCCACAGTGCAAGCACTGAGAATTGCTCAAAGCTCAGCAATACCTCTTGGGAATGCATTTTCTTTCAATGCTTCCTAGTATCCACTCAATATCAAAATACTCTTATCAGGCTCGTATATCTCAGTGCACAGCCTGCAGCTGCTGGTGTGCTGTGGACAACTGGATACCAGGTGCTACAGGAACTTTTTGCACAGGTTGGGGCTGCAGAACAAGGACCAGAAAGCATTTCAGATCTAAAAACACTTCAGAGAAAACATACTGCTAATTCCTTTCTCTAGTTAAGTTGTTCCTCTTGGGTCTTCTATAAATGTTATGGAGCAGGGTTAAATTAATAACATACTTCTTCAGCTGAGGTTTCTGGAGAGGTTACACCCTTGTCAGTCCTTTTTTTGAGTACTCCCAGCACTACCATTCTATTGGGCTTCAGCCATCCCTTCTCCTTCCCTCCACCACCAGCAGTTTTATACATTCTCTCTATCATTTGAGACAAACACCCAGCTCAGCACTGCCACTTTTCTCTGAGCATATCCATGTCCTAGTCTTCAGTCCGCAGTGTCCCCTGCTGTGACAGTATTTGTCAGTTCCGCTATGATGTTTAGGTTTCTTTGTAATACTCACTGGAGCAAATACTGGGACTCAGATCCCCTCTCCCATTGACCAGGCTCAAGGACAGATCTGAATCGAGTGAGTTATATTCCCCAAGTGATGCTAGAGTCAAAATAGGGTACTGCTACTACCTCTCTTTTTTTCTGTCTCCTTTTGCTACACCTCTTTTCCGAAAGGACCGATTCCGGTCTTCTCTTATCCCTCACTTTTTCAGGATCAGGACCTGAGTACCAACTCTTAACTATTGGCATCACCACAGGTGAACATCTGCAGCTTGGAGCACAGGACTCAGCACTGTTTGATTTAGTATCCAGACAAAATTTTGAGGTGGCTTCAAGGAGATAATTTTGTTGAAGGAACACAGCAAGGCAGAAGCAAGCGGGGCAGGACACAGACCATGCTCCCTAGGATTCATTTTACCAAAACAGTTCTAAGGCAAGACTGCAAGCATCCTATTCCTGCTCAAATGGACAGCATTTGTGCCTTGTACTTATGCAGGCTGGCAGAATCCATGCCAATAAGCAATGGCAAAAGAGCTGCAAACACCACACTGCAGTAAGCTGCTGGCACAGCAATGACAGAGGTAAATTATGCTGACAGCTGCCTTATTTCACAGCTTCATACTCAGAACAAACTCTGAATTTGTTCTGACATTAGTGGAAGCAAATTAATCTTCCTCTCATTTACTGTATGAAATCTAGTGCTTGCAGAGTGAGAAAGAAAAGAAATTTTTAGTCAGCTGCAATACCTCAAAGTCCCACTAAAATGATTAAAGTTATTAGTGCCTCTTCAGAAAAGCTGCTTCAGATTGCCAGGCTGGCTGATTTATAGCTTTACTGATGAGAATCACAAAGGTTGTAGATGACCAGAATCTTCTTTTTCCTTCTGCCTCTTCTAGGCATTATGATAAATCTACTGTGTCTGAAGAGATGGGGAAATAAAAAGACCAAGCTGACATGGAGGCAAACATGCTGACAACTCACAAAGGTAAGCCACAGCTGCATGGCACAGTTACTGTTAAAGAGTGTAATTCAAATGAGTACTTTCATAACCCTGCTACACCTGCCAAAATGCCAATGTTCACTATTTCACCTTGAGATTCTTACTAAGCTTCACTCTACCCTGAGCCAGCTTTGTGCATAGCTGGAGAATCAGTGTTGTTTTGGAGATTGAGACAGACAGTCAGCTGTGGCATTCTGAACAACTGCAGTAGGCCTCTTCAAACTGAAGAGGGAAAGAGCTCTGTGGTCTGGTTCAGCAAGAGATCCTGAAAAGAAACCTCAAAGGGTCATTGTTGTAGGAGACTCCCTACCGAAGAGAGCAGAGGGCCCAATATGCAGACCAAACCCACTTCACAGAGAGGTCTGCTGCCTCCCTGGTGCCCAGGTAAGGGACATTGTAGGTAAAATTCCCAACCTCCTGAGTCTTTCAGACTACTACCCACTTTTAGTCTTTCAGGTGGACAGTGACAGTGCAACAATGAGAGGCTCACAATCAATTAAAAGAGACTTCAGAACCTTAGGGCAACTGCTAAAGGGATCAGGAGCTCAAGTTGTGTTCTCCTTTATCCCTCTAACATCAGCAATGGATAAGGGAACATGTAGGAAGAGCCAACAGCTCAATTCATGGCTCTGGGGCTGATGTCATCAACATGGGTTTAGATTCTACAATCATGGCTCTGTTTACAAGGCACCAGAGCTGTAAACAACTAATGGGATGCACTTGTCCCAGAGGGGAAGAAGGTTCCTGGGGCAGGAATTGGCAGGACTCATTGATAGGGCTTTAAACTAGATTTGAAGGGGGAAGGGGTTAATAGTCTCCTGCTGGCTGGTGACAAACAGTGGGGCAGCTGACCAGAGGCAGAGGGATGGAGAGCTAATGAGGGCCCTCAACTTGCTGCCCTGAGACAAGCCAGGGATGATGCACCAGGACAAACTGAGGAAATCAAGGGGAACTGGCACAAAAAGATGACATGTCCAGCCCAGCTGAAGTGCTTCTTGGCAAATATATGGAGCTTGGGCAACAAACAGGATGAATTAAGGGCCACTGTGCTGCTGAGATGCCATGACATAGTGGCTATTACTGAAATATGGTGGGATGATTCCCACGACTGGAATGTAGGGATAGATGGGTACAAGCTCTTTAGGAAGGATAGGAGGTGGTACTGCCCTCTGTATCAGTGACCAGCTAGAATCAGTGGAGCTCCACCTGGGGAAGGATGATGAGCTGGTTGAGAGCATATGGGTTAAAATGACAGGGAACACAGGGGAGGGTGATGTTATTGTAGGGGTCTGCTACAGGCCACCTGACCAGCAGAAGCAAGCAGAGAGGCCCTTCACAGGCAAATAGAAGCAGCTTCCAGGACACAAGCCCTGGTCTTCATAGGGGATTTCAACCACCCTGATATCTGCTGGAGGGACAACACAGCAAGGCATCAGCAATCCAGGATGTGCCTGCATTGCATAGGTGACAACTTCCTCCTCCAAACTGTAGAGGAACCAACAAGAAAAGCTGCTATGCTGGACCTTGTTCTCACCAACAAGGAAGGGCTGGTGACCAATGTGAGGCTTAGGGACAGCCTTGGCTGCAGTGACCATGAAGCAGTTGAATTTAACATCCTTGGGGCAATGAGGAGGAGGTATTCTAAGCTTACGACCCTAGACTTTAGGCATGCAGACTTTGATGGCTTCAGGGATCTGCTGGCCAAAGTATCATAAGATGAAGCCCTAAAAGGAAGAGGGGCCCAGGACAGCTGGTCAGTATTCAAGGATCACCTCCTCTGTGTCCAGGAGCAATGCATACCAACAAAAAGGAAAGCAGGGAAGAATGCTAGGAGGCCTGGCTGGCTGAGCAAGGAGCTCCTGGACACACTGTCACACAAAAAGAAACTCTACAAGGAGTGGAAGAAAGGACAGCTGGAATGGGAGGTATATAAGGAAGCTGCCTGAGCAGCCATAGATCTGCTTAGGAAAGCCAAGGCAGAGTTTGAATTGAATCTAGCCAGGGAGGTCAAAGGGAACACAAACAATTTCTACAGGCATATTAATGGTAAAAAGAAGAGTAGAGAAGGTGTGGGACCACTCAGAAAGGAAACTGGTGAAATGGACGTGAGCGACATGGAAGAGGCTGAGGTTCTCAATGACTTCTTTACCTCAGTCTTCACTGCAAAGGCCTCCAGCCACACACCTGGAGCCATGGAAGATAATGGCAGGGGCTGGAAGGAAGAGCAGCCCATCATAAGCGACGATCAGGTTTGTGATTGCCTGAAGAACCTGAAAGAGTTCAAGTCCATGGGACCCGATGGGATACACCCATGGGTGCTGAGGGAACTGGCAGATGAGGTTGCTAAACCCCTCTCTATTCTATTCCAAAAGTCATGGCAGTCTGGTGAAGTCTCCACTGACTGGAAGAGGGGAAACATAACTCCCATTTTCAAACAGGGTAGGAAGGAGGAGCCAGGGAACTCCAGGCCACTCAGTCTCACCTCTGTGCCCAGTAAGATCGTGGAGAGGATCCTGCTGGAGGCACTGCTGAGACAGGAGAAGAGTGAAGAGGTGATTGGGTACAATCAGCATGGCTTCACCAAGGGCAAATCCTGCCTGACAAACCTGGTGGCCTTCTATCAACAGGTCACAACAGTCATAGATGAGAGGCAAGCAACTGATGTCATTTACCTGGACCTGAGCAAGGCCTTTGACACTGTCCCACACCACATCCTGGTCTCCAAGCTGGTGAAACATGAGTTTGATAGGTGGACCATGAGATGGATAAAGAACTGGCTTGATGGCTGCACCCAAAGAGTGGCTGTCAATGGCTTCATCTGCAAGTGGAGACCAGCGACAAGCAAAGTCCCTCAGGGATAAGTCCTGAGACCAGTCTTGTTCAACATCTCTGTTGGTGCCATGGACAGAGGCATTGGGTGCAGCCTCAGCAAGTTTGCTGATGACACCAAGCTGTGTGGTGCAGCAGACACACTGGAGGGAAGTGATCCATCCAGAGGGACCTGGATGGAGAGGTGGGCACAAGCTAACCTCATGAGGTGTAACACAATCAAGTACAAGGTCCTGCATCTGGGTCAGGGCAATCTCAAGCACAAATCCAGGCTGGGCAGTGACTGGCTGGAGAGCAGCCCTGAGGAGAGGGACCTGGGGGTGCTGGTGGATGAGAAGCTCAGCATGAGCCAGCAATGTGCACTTGCAGCCTGGAGGGCCAACCAGAGCCTGGGCTGCATCAGAAGCGTGGCCAGCAGGTTGAAGGAGGTGATTCTCCCCCTCTACTTTGCTCACCTGGAGTACTGCATCCAGTTCTGGAGCCCCCATTAGAAGAGGGATGTCCAGAGAAGGGCCACAAGGATGATCAGAGGGCTGGAGCATTTCTCCTATGAGGACAGACTGAAAGAGTTGAGACTGTTTAGTCTGGAGAAGAGGAGGCTCCCAGGTGACCTTCTCGTGACCTTCCAGTATCTGAAAAAAGCTGGGGAAGGACTTTTTAAGCTCCAAGGGAGTGACAGGACTAGGGGGAATGGAGCAAAGCTCGAAGTGGGTAGGTTCAGACTGGACACAAGGAGGAAGTTCTTCACCATGAGAGTGGTGAGAGCCTGGAATGAGTTGCCCAGGGAGGTGGTTGAAGCCCCATCCTTGGAGGTGTTTTAAGGCTAGGCTGGATGAAGCTCTGGCCAGCCTGATCCAAGGTAAGGTGTCCCTGCCCATGGCAGGGTTGGAGCTGAGTGATCCTTGTGGTCCCTTCCAACCCTGACTGATTCTGTGAAGTGAGACACTGGAACAGTGCAGTAGAGCTGGAACACTATGGCACAATTCAAGTTGTTTTTTTTCACGAGGCATTTGTTGGACACTACTGGGGACTGAAGTTTAGGCTTCAAAAAAGACCCCAGTAGCTCCTTAAGTTGAGCCAGTTAGCAACCTAGTGAGGGATGCTGGTACTGTCACTGTCTCTGCTATGTCTGAGCTCAGATTGGATGGAAGTTCATGGGACAGTCTTGATCTTCTCCCAAGTAACTAGCAGTAGGACAAGAGGAAATGGATTTAAGTGGTGCCAGGGGAAGTTTAGGTTAGATATCAGGAAAAATTTCTTTCTTGAAAAAGAGAGCAGGCATTGGAACAGGCTGCCCAGAGAGACAATCGAATTGCTGTCCTTGGAAGTGTTCAAGAAGTGCACAGATGTGGTACTTCAGGATATAGTTTAGTGCTTATGGTAGTTGTCTTCAGGTCAGACTCAGTGATCTTCAAGGTCTTTTCCAATCTTATTCATTCTTTGATTCAATGAACTCAGCATTGCTCTTGAAATATGCCTTATTTCTGTACACATTCACCTTCGAGGATGAATGCATTTGACTCATAGGCAGAGAGAGAATTCAGTGGATAAGAACCCTTAAGCCAACTGTGTATTTCACAACAAAATAAAATCCCCCACCTCAATCCAAAAGCCAAAACTGTCCCTGCCAAGCTTTCAGCACAAGAGTGATGTGATGAGAAGCAATCGCCTGTAAAGGGTAGTTACAAGCTGTATAGGATTACTGAACAGTAATTTTGCAATTGCACTGAACATGATTTTGCAATTGGAGCAATGATACTTCAAAGATTTCTTTACATTAGTAACCCCTGCAGTTGTTGTTACAGTACAGATTTTGCAACATCTCAGTAGATGACATCCTTCCGTTGTTAGCTCAATAGGATTTACATGTACATGGTATCTGAAGGCTGTTATTTGATTACTGTATTAGCAGATGCACTCTGGTTGCACAGCAAACTGGATTACATGAATTTTCATCCTGACCACAGGCTGACAATAAGCAGATAAATAACAGAGAATAAACCAATTTCACTGAAATCCTTCTCTCGGCTGCAAACCATCTGGTAAAAGTGAAAATGCCCCATGGCTTTTAGCTATTCAAGTTATTGGGTGGTGATCAACAGTTGCAGGGTCTAGTTGGAGACCTGTAACTAGTGGTGTGCCCCAGGGGTCAGTACTGGGTGCATCTACATCAATGACCTACCTGAGAGAATAGTGTGTACCGTGAGCCAATTTGCTGATGAGAGCAAACTGGGAGGAGTGGCTGATGCAAACTCAGGCTGTGCTGCCATCCAGGAAGACCTGGACAGCCTAGAGATCTGAGCAGAGACAAACTGCATGAAGTCTACCAAGGGCAAGTGTAGAGTCCTGCACCTGGGGAGGAATAACCCCATGTAGCAGTACAGGCCAGGGGTTGAGCTGCTGAAAAGCAGCTCTGTGAAAAAGGACCTGGGAGTCTTGGTGGACAAGTTCACCATAAACCAGAAATGTGCCCTTGTGGCTAAGAAGGCAACTGGTATTCTGTAGTGCCTTAAGAGAGCGGCCAGCAGGTCAAGGGAGGTTCTCCTCCTCCCCCTTCACATCACCCTGATTACATCTTGATTTGGAGTATTGTGTCCAATTCTAGCCTCCCCAGCCCAAGACGGACAGGGAACTACTGGAGAGTGTCCAGTGGAGGGCCACAGGAATGATGAAGGGTCTGGACCAATCTCTCTTAGGAGGCTGGGGACCTGGGGCTGTTTAGCCTGGAGAAGAGCAGCCTGAGAGGGAATCTCATCAATGCATATAAACATCTGAAGGATAGAGGTCATGAGGATGGGGCTGGGCTCTTCTCAGGGCAGTGGGTACTAACTAGAACACAGGAGGTTTCATTTGAACTTAATGGGGGCAATGGAGCACCGGAGCAGGCTGCCCAGAGAGGTTGTGCAGTCGTCTCCTCTGGAGACTCAAAACCCACCTGGATGCGTTACTGTGTGACCTGCCCGGGGTGATCCTACATTAGCACAGGTTTTGGACTAGATGGTCTTCAGAGATCTCTTCCAACCCCTACCATTCTATGACTCTAAATTTATTTTGTGTTACTCTCTATCTGCCTTTGTTGATATTATTCTTTTGAGCAGCAAGCTAGCACAGTTGGGTCTGGTAGAGCCACCACATAATTAAAGGCCTGTTTGCATTTTTCTTCTAAGATCTCTTTACAAACAATTAGAAATTTATTGCCTGGTCATAAAAACTTGTTTAAGCTGAAAACTGAAACAGAAAGGGTTTTCCCAAATGAACACTCCTAAAATGTTACTTATTTACAACTGAAGGCAGCATCTCAGGGTCTGGCAGCTTTAGCAATTGTACAAGCTGTACCATGGCTCATTAGCATTCTGCACATTGTTACCTACATCTGTAGCACATTTTTTAACACATCTGTAAAGTGTTATTTCCTACTTGAGCCTTCCTTTTCATCTGTCTGCTGAGCTTTCTGACGATCTTTTCTGAGCTTGGTTCTTTTTTTTTAGTCTCAACATTCTAGCAAGGCAGAAGACTGTGGTCCCTGTAGTAAGAATGTTGCTACAGAGGAGAGGTAACTTTGTCAAAAGCACCCTGGAGAGTGGCCACAAAGAGGAGTCTGCCTCTCTGGTCCAACATCTGTTCAACTTCTTTGCAGTATTTATTACCTATGTTTGCTTAACAATGTAGGTTTCTCCTTAGTCTGATAACTGAGATCAGAAAGGATATATTCACTTCTCATCCACAGTGACATGGACATAAGCAATAATCTACCTTGCAAAGCACATGTGCTTGTGTTTTACTGAGGATGACAAACACACCTAGGAACGAGCATGAGGGAAAAGAGGACAGGAGAGGCTATGAAACATGAACAGGCTACAGGGCAGTATAATCCAGGTTTGGATTTCACCTCTGCAATCTGTCCTCACAAACTCTCTAAAAAAGTACCGGGATGAAGCCAGGACCTGCCAGAGAGGAGCCACAAGGGACATTATGTATCTCACTGAAACCTAACCCAAATTTCATGGGCTCTGCCTTGTTCTCTGTACTAACTGAAAACAACGTTAGTCCCTAAGTGCTGGAGGTCTGGAGAAGAGAGCGAGCACAAGCCACTCTTCCTGCTGCTGCAGCCCTGCATACAGCCAGCCTGAGACCAGAGCTGTTGAATCCCCACATTGACCCGCTTGGTGGATGTGGGGAGGCTGTGGATGTGGTCTATCTGGACTTCAGCAAGGCCTCTGACACTGTTCCCCACAGCAAACTGCTGGCTAAGCTGTCAGCCCACGGCTTGAATGGCAACACTCTGTGCTGGGTGAGGAACTGGCTGGAGGGCCGAGCCCAGAGAGTGGTGGTGAATGGTGCCACATCCAGCTGGCGGCCAGTCACTAGTGGTGTCCCTCAGGGATCAGTGCTGGGCCCCATCCTCTTTAACATCTTCATAGATGATCTGGATGAGGGCATCGAGTCAGTCATCAGCAAGTTTGCAGATGACACCAAGCTGGGGGCTGATGTGGCTGGGCTGGAGGGCAGAAGGGCTCTGCAGCGGGACCTTGACCGCCTGGACAGATGGGCAGAGTCCAAGGGGATGGCGTTCAATGGCTCCAAGTGCCG
>WAAF01019243.1:197163-267296 GCA_013400475.1 Tricholaema leucomelas
GAGAGGCCTCGAGCACAAGCCCTACGAGGAGAGGCTGAGGGAGCTGAGATTGTTTAGCCTGGAGAAGAGGAGGCTCAGGGATGACCTTATTGCTGTCTACAACTACCTGAGGGGTGGTTGTGGCCAGGGGGAGGTTGCTCTCTTCTCTCAGGTGGCCAGCGCCAGAACGAGAGGACACAGCCTCAGGCTGCGCCAGGGGAAATTTAGGCTTGAGGTGAGGAGAAAGTTCTTCACTGAGAGAGTCATTGGCCACTGGAATGGGCTGCCCAGGGAGGTGGTGGAGTCGCCGTCCCTGGAGCTGTTCAAGGCAAGATTGGACGTGGCACTTGGTGCCATGGTCTAGCCTTGAGCTCTGTGGTGAAGGGTTGGACTTGATGATCTGTGAGGTCTCTTCCAACCCTGATGATACTATGATACTACTATGATCAGGTCCCCTCAGACCTCTCCCCAGGCAGTAGGGGTAAAGCCAGAGGCTTCAATAGAGGCACTTGTACCTGAAAAAGTAGCTGGGCTCAAGGAAACCTAAATGCTTACAAGAACATTTTATCCTTCTCTGCACCAGCAAGGTTATGGACTCGATAGTGTGAGTGATGGGCGAACAAACAGCAGAAGAAACTCTAAAATGATTGGAAAAATCTGTACATCAAAGGCATAAGGACTACCAGAGGTCAGCTGGTAGACAGACAGACATAAATGATAACTGCCCAGAGAGATGAGCAGCACAGAATCTCTATTTAGTGAAAATCAACAATGCTCGTTGCCTTTTCAGCCACCTGCCCATGCTCTATCCTATCATACTGCTAACACAAACAAGCAGCTCTTCTGGTGCCACAGATTCTGAGTTCCGTGCAACAGGAAACAAACACCTTCACAGTTTGCCAGGTAGGAGTCTCAGAAAAGAGATGACTCTGTTCATTCACCCAGAAGGTACAACTGTTATTTCAGATTACTTCTTCCCACATCTATCCACTCCTCCACTTTGACCTTAGAAAACAATAGAACAAACTGCTTTATCCTCCCCAAACAAAGTATGTGCTTTCTAGTTGTTCCCTGAATCTATTTTAAATTGTCACTATTGCCATACTAGATTTTTCCCAGCATTATGTCAATTTTTTTATCCAACCTATGCTGGAACTTTCGACTGCTTATTGTCCACTCAAAAAAACCCAAAAATCACTGTGTTGGTTTTCATGCTCTTAAATAAAGCATTGGATACACCAATGTGCTTGAGCTGCAAAGAGCAGAGAAAGCTTGTCTTTCTTTGGCCCAGTTCCACTATAGTCTAGTTAAACCTGGCCTTTACTATTTTCTACAGACTATTTTCCATTCATAGATGGAAGCAGCCCACATGGGCAAGTAGCAGATGTTTCTTTTTAGTTCTCCATATGACTGTGTGGATGGAGGAAAAGAGAACTAAATTACAGCACGTAGCTTTTAACTTTGGCAACAAATGTCTGAAGTACAGTCTGGGGAGAGGGAGGTTCACCTAGCTTTCCTGACCTTCCCCTGCTACTTAAGTACTGCTTGGCATTCTCCTTGTCCTTGCTCCACACTACTGTGACACATAGCTATGCTCTGTCACATTTGTGTATCCAAGCACTAAGCTGAGCAGCTTATGTTCTCAATAAAAAGCATGCACCCAATCTGGTTGCAGTGAAGAGAAATACTGGCTCAAGCAGTACTGCTAGGGGGAGCTTCCTCTCAGGTGCACAGAGCCTGACAAACAGTGCCCTCCAGCATGTTCTGCCCAGCACCCTCTCAGAAAGCCCTGCAAGAACAGAAGTGAGCCAAATACTAGATCACAGCAGAAGCACAATCCACAAGAGACTGCAAGAGGCTGCTCAGTGAGCAAACACTCTGCCCAGTCCAGCCCATGGCATGTCCAATGCTCTGGTGCTTTCTGGCATGAAAAGCACAGTATAAGAGCAAATTGTTATCATTTGTTCTGACCATGCAGAGAACTACTCCAGTTTGCAAGAACACCTAGGAAGCTCTTTAAGGAAGAAAAACTGAACTCAACATAGCAGTTTTAAAACAAATATCTTTGTGGGATATTTTTCTTTCCTGCTTCATCAAAGAGTTCATTGTAACCAAGTTCTGCATTTTGTTTTCCAAGTATTTACAGGCGTTCATGTTACACCTGCTCCATAACATTCCTTTTGTATACTATGGGAGGTGGTATGCACTGTTTTGCCAGATAGGTGACTTTTTAAATAGCAGAATAGTACTGCAAGCGTGTTCAGGAGTAACTTCCCTTCATTGGTTAGGTTAAGCTGTGAAATACTGAGCCAGATAAAGACATGGACTTCTACTGTAATCTAACACCCAACAGTCTCTGCTGCTAAAAGGAAAAGTTCTTGTGAATCTTTCTGCTGAAGTTTTCAGGACATCTTGTGCTGCATGTGCTCACCATTTATCTCCATAATGGTTTCATACACTGTCTGGAGGTAGGAGGAAAATGTATCTCCCTAGCACTCAGATCTTTGCTCTTCATCCTTTTTGTGATTGGTAACGGCATGAAAAGATGTAAAAAAAAAAAAAAAAAAAAAAGAGAGCTGACTATTAGAAAGTCAAAAATTTTACTGACTCTTAAAACACAGTTTTGATTCTGAGCTTGACACTAAATAGAGAGAAGAAACAAAAAGGTTCTTCTATCCTATTGCCAAAGGAAAAAAAAGTGAAACAAACCCAACAGAGACAACAGAAAGTGGTATGTGTGTTTCAGCAGGAAGCTGCAATGCAAGAAAAAAGCTTCCAAATTCACTTAGCTTCACTAAGACCCTTGAGGTGATGTTACAGCAACCAGGTAAGCTCCAATTCAGGTTATGGCATTGAGCTCATTCAAGTATCCTCTGCAGCTGTGACCACAGACCAGGTTACTGTTGTACATCCCAACCAGGGCACGTGCTACCGGCAACTGTGAGGAGAAGGTGCAAAAAACTTTGGAATCACTGTCACACAGGAGACCAGATATTGTCAAGCCCTTGGTTTTGGTTACTCCACAGCATTCTGAGCGCAGTAGTTTAGCTGAATTGCTTCATTTCCCCTTGATAGACAAGCTGACTGTGTCACAGCAAAATTCCCATGCCCAAGGAGAGTGATAAATATGCAAGAGACTGAGTGCTCACTTAATTATCTTATTTCCTTTGTTCATTTGAAGAAGAGCTGAAATATTAGACTTTTGAGCTGCCAGAAGCAATGTAGCCTCCACTGAGAGTTTCACAAACACATCCTGACATTATCCTGTCCTTGTTGCAACATTATGCTACATGCACAAAATTGCTTTGTGAGGCTCAAATATTCAGAACACAGATCTGCTGTGTTGGAGAGCTGCTATCAGACTCCACTCCAGGAATTTAGGTGCTGAAGATGATAGGAGTTATAAATCAAACTAGGCCTATTCAAAACTTTGCCAGGCTATTTTTCATCATTTCAAATCTTCTAGGATTTACCTGCTCTTTTAGGGTCATTTTGTCCCCTATTAAGCAGTGTTAATTAGGCAAGACATATTCATTTTTCAAGCAAAACTGTAACAAGATGAAAACTACAGGAGGCCTTGAACTAGATGGTCTTTAAGGTTCCTTCCAATCTAAACCATTCTGCGAATCTAGGAAAACAGAAGGATGTCAGTTCTGAATTTACTAATCTACAGCACCTCTCCCTGCATTCTTAGATCATGACAGAGTTGTAAGCTTGTTCCCTGACCAGAGAAACTATCATTTTAAGATTGAACTGCCAGTGACTGCCTGAAAAGTGCATTAGACACGTGACATGTTTTTAACACTGTTATGAAAAAGAATTCATTTGAGTGACCTACACAGCAAATGAGACCCAGTTATGAGTTTGCTCAGAGAAAAGGTCAGTCTTCTTAGCAGAAACCATAAACATTTCATGTTTCCTAAGATCTTACAAAAAAAACACCACAGGGTTGGGTTTGTTTTGGTTTTTGTTTTTTTTTTTGGTAACTCTTAGGGGATAGAATGAGAGGGAATAGATTTAAGCAGGAAGAGAGCAGATTTAGACAACAGATTAGGAAGAAATTCTTTTCAGTGAGGGTAGTGAGACACAGGAACAGGTTTCCCAAGGAATCTGTGGATGTCCTCTCTGTGGAGGTGCTCAAAGCCAGGTTGGATAAGGCCTTCAGCAGCCTGCTCTAGTGGAAAGTGTCCCTGCCCATGACAAAGAGGTTGGAACTAGATGATCTTTAAGGTCTCATCCAACCTAAACCATTCCATGATTTTGTCTCCAGAGCACTTCTGACAAGAGGCAGTTCAGTACAAATGGTGCTGGAAGGTCCTGTTCACTGGAGTACAGAGGCAGACAGAAAGTTCTCTCTGATAGGCCCATAGAGAAGTGGACCCCCAGTGGCACTGAAGTCACTTCAGGTGCATCACTGCAGCCAGTGAATACACCATTGAAACCCAGAGTTAAACTTCTGCCAACACTACAGCATTTTCATCAGCTCTGCTCATAAAAATACTGACAGGTATTGACAAAGAATTAAGGTTGAAAGTCTTTTCTACTCTTCTGTTATGTGTAACTTGATCTTGTACTTTTTAATATGATTTTTGGTTAACTGCAACACTGTGTAACACACCAGTTTTATATGGTAGCTATGCTTAACAGAAGGCCACTCTATGATGAGTGTATACAAAATACGCTAATATCACAATTACTTCTGCTACAGTTTTTTTAAGAGCATATATATATGTGCAAGATCAGGAGAGCCAAAACTATAATGGAATAGAATTTAGATAAAAGAATGAGGAGAAAGAATGAACTAAAGATGAGAACTGGAAATGAAGTAATGGATGGGAAAACTGGTTAGAATGGTGGGACAAGAAAGCAAAGATGAAGGGAAATTAAGAGATAGTTAATGACTGGCTGCTGAAGAAGGGATGATCAAAGAAGAGATTTAAAGAAGAGATTTCAGGAAACTCCACAGGCAGGGTTTTTAGGTTTTTTTTGTAGAGCTTTCATTTCCTCAGCTAGGCTGTCACTGAACTCGATACAGAAGAATTTGGTCACTTAGGAAAAAAAAAATATCAACCAGACAACAGTAATTTTTCTTTTTTCAAAGGACTACAATTTTGTCTCCCTCTATCTATGTAAATATACACTTACACATAAATTACCTCCTGGCTGGTGAGAAGATGCTTAATGGTGGCATTTATTTTTCTGATGAAACTACATGCTACAAGCAAACAAGAAGTGACCAACCCCTCCCCACCAATGCCAGTAGCCTGATTAGCCCCGCTGTTCTGGGCTGGTGCGAAGGGATCTCAAGCTGATTTACCTACCAGCTGTGCAATTCTGCAAAAGCAGCTTTGATCTTCTTTACTGAATTATCCACTTCCTCTTTGATCATCATACGATACCTGCTTAGAGAAACAGTGCAACGCTGCAAGTCTTTTACTGATTTTTCAATGTTTGGCCCTAAAACAGAAAACAAACCAGAAATTGCACATTAGTCAAAGCTGGATTTGGCTTTTCTGAATGAAGCATCAGAAATAGTCCAATATGTCACTTGGCCAGATTGGGATAAAGTGGTTATCCCTCTGAAATGCATAAATCCAGTTCTTCATAGCACTTCTGTGGTGCTCTTCAGCTTCTGAATGTGTTTACTCAAATGTTAAAGCAGCACTGTTAAGGTATTTCTTTGAAATTTCACATCATAGAGTATTGAGAAAGCATAAATTATTCTTCTAATTTTTGTTATGCTGAATGTGACTCTGCTCTCACATTCCAACACCTCTTACATATGTGTTTCTTTATCCTCACCTGTCTAATCACCTCAGCATATCCAATCTACAGGCATCCAATTTACCTCTTTTTTTGACTGAATCATCTGTCTTTGTTTCAGGTTGAGTCGTAGTGTTGGATGATTTAACTGAGGAAGATTTTGACTTTGGCTTGCCTAGGTTACACTGGACTTGAACTGATGACTGGAGAGTCTCATGCTGTTCTACTCCGTGGTCTTTGGTCTTTGAGCTAAATTCCAAAGATCCTTTCTGGTGCTCTAGCTCTTTGTCTGCAAGAAAACATTAAGGTATAAAATAGGTAGTTGTAAGATTAAGAGAGGCATAAAACCTTACTGTTGAGTCTGAATGACTTAATGTTTATACACCAGAAAAAAAAAGTTTTTTCATTGGCACACATTATACAGACCCTCAGGAAGCAAAGACAGAACAGAAACAAAATGGTTCTGGTTATTAAACACTAATCTGAACACATTTATGTTTCAACAGGCTAAAAAGAAAAACTCATTAAAAAAACCCAAAACAATCAACTCTTCCATGCTGATACAAAACAATACCTCAGAACACAGAAAGCATGCTACCCATTGTAATCTTGGCCCAAATGTTGAATAACAGAACTAAGAGAGGAATCCTGCTATGAAAAGCATGATGCTTTCGTCTCAAGATACATACGTGTAGACCTATCTCACACTCCAAAAGTACTCATCATTTAATCAGTGCTTTTAAAACACTGATTAAACATTCCTGCTTTAAACACTTACCTTGCCTGGGTACAGATTTCTATCAAAAGCAGCTGCTAAGAGAGACCAAGCAGGAAATGCAACAATGTCAAAGGCTTTGGGTTAAGCAGCTTCAGAGGGACAAAGCAGCAATGCCCAAGCCTGTTTGGCTGTCACAGGAGTGCTTGGTTTCCACTTTCCAAGACTCCAAAGGAATTCAAGACATCAACATCATGAGAGGGACAAGCAACTAAAGAATGGCCATGAAAACTACGAAGTACAAGTCAGCTGTTACTGCCACTGTGAATTTTAGTTAAGAAAGCACACATAGCAAATTATTTACTGTGTTAACTCACTGTTCCAACCTTTGTACTCACTTGGATGAATGAATGAAAGTTTGGTCTGAAGATGCTCTTTATGCATCAGTTTTATCAGCTGCTATTCTGGGGTGTCTGGAGAACTGGGGCTTGTCAGAGTAACAACCAGATGATGGCGCATGGAGCGAGATGAACACTACGGAGACTGAGGAATATCACCCAGACAACTTCAGGATACCATCCACTGACTTTTTTGCATCCTGGCTGAGCACCAGGATGAGTGTGAAATACATCTTGGTATGTTTTCATGGCAATCATGTAATGCCAAAGGAACAAGGAGGAATATCAGTGCCCATATTTCTAAAACAACTTTTGCTTATGGCATTTAAAAGGTGAGTTTGCAAACAAAAGTCTTTTTAACATAAAATAGTATATAAGAAAATACCTGAAGAAGTAAGAGGAACCTGTGTCTCTTTCAAAGCAAGAAACACCAGATACGCAGCTCTCTGAATGTGCCAAAGAGGTTCAGTGCAGACAGCAACCTTGCGTCTAGCCAGGCGCTCTGCTCTAACTGCCATTAAACTCATGCAACCACAGCTACCTCTCACACTAATGCAGATAGCTTTGATTTATAAAGAAGCTTCTTTCTACTGTCAATTGAGGGTGGCCTTGCTAAATAACTTCAGAAAGTTATAAACAAGCAGTCTGTCAGCTAAGCTATAAAGACCAGGGCTATTGGGGTGTCCCTAAGGTAAAATCCTTCGAAATTCATCGTTGAAGTGCACAATTGTTCTTTGCTGCATTTAGTTAGCAGCTTTTATATACTTGCCAAAACAAATGACAACCTGACAGCCTTTTCTCTCAAGGAAGTCATCTATAACAATGGTTATAAACCATGAACTTTTTTTTCTTTCCTCTGCAATATACTTTGACACAATTTCTTCAAAAATGACACAGAAGCTACTTTGAAACACAGCAGTAAGATGACTAACAGCCCAGCAAGCAACACCTTAGGATACTGCACCTCAATTTGCAAATTTGATGGAGGACAAATTAAGGCAGATTAAGAAAGTATGCAGCAAATCTCTGAAGGCTTGGGCCAGCTAAGAAGCATGACTGACCTGGTCTAGTGCAAGGTGTTCCTGCCCACGGTAGGCAGGTTGGAACTAGATGATCTTTAAGGTCCTTTCCAACCTAAAGTATTCTATGATTAACAAAATCTAGGAACAAAGTCTCTCTCAACTATTTGAAATAGAATTCTACGTTTTGGGTAACAGGAACAAGTAAAGCATTGCATGGTTCAGGACATGGTGACTTGGAACTTCAGCACCAGTCTAACGGTATTTAACCATCAGGTATCACCAGACCTACCAGTAATGGCAGCAGCCCAGGCAAAATGCCTCTGAAATGTGCTGAGCTGCCACCTTCTAAATGAATGGTTTCTCTTTTTATAACAGCATGTCATTGTTTGCTATCTTTATCAATGATCTAGACAAAAGAATTGAGTGCACACTCAGCAAGTTTGCAGATAACACTAAATTGGGTGGGAGTGTTGATCTGCTTGAGGGTAGGAGGACTCTGAAAAGGGATCTGGCCAGACTAGAATGAACTGAGGTCAGTTTTATGAGGTTTAGCAAGACCGAGTACCAGGTCCTGCAACTGAGTCACAAACCCATGCAATGCTACAGGCTTGGGGAAAAGTGGCTGGAGACTGCCCAGCAGAGAAAGACCAGGGGTGCTGGCTGACAGCCATCTAAACATGAGCCTGCAGTGTGCTTAGGTAGCCAAGAAGGCCAGCAGTATCCTGGCCTGGATCAGCAATAGCGCAGCCAGGAGGAGTAGGAAAGTGACAGTGGCCCTGTACTCAGCACTGGTGAGGCCACACCTCAAATACTGGGACATGGCTTAATGGCCATGGTCTTAGGTTAATGGTTGGACTTGATGATCTTACAGGTCTTTTCCAACGGAAATGATTCTGTGATTCTTTGGCTGAAAGGAAAAAAACCTCAAGATAAACAGGAAGTTTGAAGAATTTACTAAAAACCATCCTACACAAAAAACACCTTTAAAAAGTAGAAAATAGCAGTTTCTGCTTTGTATCTGCTCTTACCTATGTCCCTGCAAAAGCAACATCATGGCAAAGCAGCTTCAAATATCACTTCACAGCATTCGTAGCCCTTCTTTACAAGCATTTGCACTGAAAGAGTACCTGTAAATCCTTCAGATCCTGTGCTGCCAAGGTCTCCAAGACCATAGAGGGTTTGTTCTGGTCTTTTTTTAAAAGTGATCTGGTTTATTTGAGGCCTTTTCCTGTTCAAAATATTAAGGGGAGCCCCTGAACTGACTCATAGTTATAAGTGAAACACTCCTTAAGGTCCCCACGTTGAGGCAATTTGGCTTTCCAAGACCTTGAATTCTATTTTTATTTTCTCTAGCAAGTCCTGATTCCCTGTGGCAAACCATACACAAAAAAGCAAGAACTGAAGACCTCTGAGAGAGATGGAATAATTGCAAGAAATAAGCAGAGCTGAAGTAGAGGTGATAACCACATATTCTTCCCTATCTTTCCCTAGGAAAGGAACCAAAACAAACAAGCCAGACAAGGACAAAGGAGACTACAACACAAGAGGGAGCAATATTAAACGGGTGCACTTTAGACTCACTTCAGCATCTCAAACTGCTTTAGAACAGTCTGTGTGACTTGCTCAGAAACCACAAGGGTGCAGCTGCTGGCCCCTGAAGGATCCTCATCACCCTTCTCTTCTATTTAGTTCCACGGTTTGAGAGCTGTATTTGCAACCACGGAAAAAGGGATTTCAAGGCAAGTTCTTTTAATATATCTTTACATACTGCTTAAGACACAGGAAGGAAATACTGAAAGGAGCAATCATCTAGCAAATGTCAGAAGTGTGAAATGCAAAATGCTGAAAAACCATTACCAGTACTGACAGCAATTAAATATGAGCTTTATGAAATGATACTTGAAGGCAACAGCTTTCACAGAGCTTCTTCCCCAGAGATTTGTTTCACCAATTTTGCTGTATTCATAACTCTGTGCTAGAACCCAGTGGGAAAGAGCTTCAGTTGTGCTACTGTCCCCCAGAGTTCCCCAGCAGAAATGTGTGTACTAAGAGGCTATCAGCCTGCCTCCTTCGACACAAAGGTCCTCCCTTCACCGGTAGGGAAAGCCAGTGGAGATCTACTGCAACTAGCCTAGTTCAGGGAAGATGAGAAAAAAAAATGGACTAGTTTAAGCAATAAAACCATCTTGTAATATACCACAAGCTTATACTGCTCACAACTTTGCTCCAGATGAGGGACTTCATGGATTCTGCCACCATTTTACACTCAAGCCACTTCCAAACCCTGAATTCTTATGTATTTGCATCTGGAATGTTCTTCATCAGCTGGGCCTCTAATTATACTTCAAATTATACTTTATGTTGCTTTTATTATAGTCTGTTTCATGGCAATAAGAGTACTGTGATCTTTCTGTGAATAAGGGCTTGGCTGTTACCAGTTAAAAAGGTGTCCTGCACCAGATGAACTGACCTGTGACTTCCGGACTGACCAGCGCTGACTCTGCAAATCCTGAGCCCTTGTTCTTAAGAGAAGTGACTTCCAGTTTCTGATTGGTAGAACCACTGCAAGAGATGTCCTTAGAGCATCCATTAAGGTGGCAATCATACTTTCCCTGGGGTTCTTCAGACGCCTTCTCAGGTCCATCATTCTTGATTTTAGGATCTTTACTGCCTTGGTGCTGTTTAGACTTGCTTCTCTTTTTCCTATTGTTCTAAATGGAGGAATATTGCAAGAAGAGAGACATCACTCACTGCAACTCATATAAACTTAAAACATAGCCACTAAATTGTCCATGCTCTTAAAATGCCATAAAAGTGACATCATTATAATGTCATTTACAGACCACACTGTGCTATGTAACACATTGCTTCTGGTCAGCTGAATAAAACTATTTCCAAATACAACTCGAAACCCCAAACTATTTTTCTCCTTCCTTCCACACAAAGCACTTGCATTGGAAAATGGCAGCAGAGGTTCTGCTATAAGGTGCTGCTCTAAATGTCTGCCGTCACTTAACCCGTTCCTAACCATCTATGGAACATCCCTGCAGTAACACAGCCAACTGCTTTAGGCATCACTCTGATCACATAAAGTGATCACACAGGACATAAGTTGCCTGCTGCTAACTGTACCTCTCCCAGTCATAAAGAGGATCCTCCACAGTGACAGGGTAGCCTCTTGATACAGCTCCAACTTGGAGGTATGTAAGCATAAAGATTGCATCCCAGATACTTGAATTATCTCACTTGATAACGTCACTAATACACGACTCATTTTCACATCTGGCAGCAAAACCTCTAATGCTCCAAGCAGTTGTGACTATCAAGGATGTAACTGCTTATTGAAAGCATTTCTCCACATGGGCAGAAATTAATTCTGCACTTGTCCAGGGTCTAGCTCACTTGCATGTACACACACATGCTGGCCCAGAAACAATGGGTTAGAGGGACAGCAACAGAAGAACAGGATTATAAATATTACACTCACTTGCTTTCACTTATTCTGATTACAGCAGTGAGTGAAGTTACCTGTGTTAGCAAAGGTAAAGTACAGGCCAAAGTAAAAGCACTACATGCAGCTACAGACAGCTGATAAATGGGCTGAACGTTTAGATTCCCAAGAACAAGCTCTTACCTTCTTTTTCCCTGTCATATTCCATTCCTTTAGAACTTGAGTTGCGCTGCCTATAGAAAGAAAAGACAGAACATTTCAACAGAAGTTTGGCTTCGAAAAAGAACAAGTATGTTCAACAAGGCTTTCTCATCTCCTAGCTGGGCAGCATTTCCATTTGTGGTTGGGAATTCTCTTATATGGGCAGAACAAAGCAGGTGCTGCCACCTTTCTTCTTCCTAGTTACTCATTCTGATTGATTACACTATGTACAGTTGATGGGCTACCTGGCACTGCTACTTGTTACGGCCTTCATTCCACAAAGTGATTAAATGAGTGCCTAACTTAAAGCACTAGCATAAGCCCCAGCAAAGTCAACACTCAAATCTCTTGCCTGAAAAGGGAAGCACCTCAGCACGCTGGTATAAACACTGGCTAACCTAGATAGTTCACCCTGACTCTAGGGCTTCTCAAAGTTTCAAAATCTGTTGGCATTTTTATCATATATATCCAATGTGTTATCTGTCATACTAAAAAGATGGAAGAATGTAAAAGTGAAGACTTAATCAGCATCCAAAAGACTGATTTCATGAACTCCTGCAGAAATTCTGCATCACACAAACACAGTGAACTTAGATCTGGCATTTAAAAAAAAAAGGGTTAAAATCTATACTGAAAAATTACTACAATTTTGAATACTTGAAATTGTGCCTACCAATCCTCATAAGCTGCTTAGATAAATCAGTGTACTAAAGGAAAAGCTTTGGTCACAGAATGTTAAGGGGTAGGGAAGGGCCTCGAAAAATCATCCAGTCCAATCTCCCTGTCAGAGAAGGGTCAGCCAGGGCAGGTCACACAGGAACACATCTGGGTAGGTTTTGAATGTCTCCAGAGAAGAATACTCCACAACCTGTTCCAGGAAGCCTGTTTCAGGGCTCTGTCACTCTCAGAGTGAAAAAGTTTTCCCTTATGCTCACGTGGAACTTTCTCTGCTCCAGCTTCCATGGTCAGACCAGTGCCACCTACCATATTACAAAAAAATTTTGGCATCTAGTTAACATCATTATTTTGTTCTCCTGGACTCAAATGCTGAAAATAGAAGGTAAACACGTTGCCTGAATCATCATCCAAACTACACCAGTTACTGCCACAATAATCTTTTCCAACCAGGTTAAAGGTCTTCAGCTTGAATTTAAGAATCACTTCAGTTATTGCATAATTCTACTAAATACTAATTTATGACCCTTTCCAAATGGATTTCAGACTCAGCCTTTCCTCGCACTCATGTGAAGGAATCCTTGTTATCAGCATGCAGAAGTGGGAAAACGCCTCATGGGAGGTGTTTCAAAGCACCAGGATTATTTTTCTATACCAATAATGCAGATCCAAGATTATCTGCTGAGTCTGCCATGCAGATCAGAAGAGATTACAGGTCTTGCTTGCAATGCTAAGCCTATTCTATTAAATGGTGAAAAAATGTGAATGGAATCCATCAAATGGAAACTCCCCCCATTTTGTTTCCTAGATGGCTTACAACGCAGACAGAAGGCTAACAAAACTTCTGTTGTGTGCATAACTATGTAGATATTTAGACACACATGTACTTATGCCCATCTAAATACTATCCCCTCTCCTAAAAGTATGCTATCTTTTGACAGAGACCATGTTTCAGTATAAAGAAATAAACCTAGAGTTCTGCTCCCCATTTTACCCTGTGCTGATGAAAATAGCAAAGCTGTCAAGTGAAGTGTCTGTTTACACAGTATCACCCACCACTGTTTTTGTGTTGGCTGGTGCTGTCTTAGCTTAGCTTTCCTCAGCTTCTCTGTGAACACTATGCACAGTGAAGGTTATTTTAGTGATTCACCTAACTCCAATTTGCTCCTGCTGGAGATGCACTAACTGTGCAAGTCCCACAGCCCTCATTTGAACCCACCAGAACACTTTCTTGAACACATCTACAGCAGATAAACAGGCCTGACTTTGCTTGTCTGGGTAAGCACTAACAGTGAACAAACCATTTGAATCTCTAACTCAAATTTCACATATGGAAGTAAATCCATAATAGAAGCATCATCTGCATGCCACTCAAACACAAAGCCAGACAGGAATCATAGAATGGTTTAGGTTGGAAGGGACCTCAAGGATCATCCAGCTCCAACCCCCTGCCATAGGCAAGGACACCACCCACTAGAGCAGGTTGCTCAAGGCCTCATCCAGCCTGGCTTTAAACGCCTCCAAGGAGGAAGCATCCACAACCTCCCTGGGCAACCCATTCCAGGGTCTTACCACCCTCACTGTAAAGAACTTCCTCCTAACACCCAGTCTAAATCTCCCCTCTTCCAGTTTAAACCCATTACCTCTCATCCTGACATTACCAGACCTTGTAAATAGTCCCTCCCCAGCTTTCCTGTAGGCTCCCTTCAGATACTGGGAAGCCACTCTAAGGTCTCCTCGAAGCCTTCTCTTCTCCAGGCTGAAGAGCCCCAACTCTCTCAGCCTATCCTCATAGCAGAGCTGCTGCAGCCCTCTCATCATCTTCGTGGCTCTCCTCTGGACCCGCTCCAGCAGTTCCACGTCCTTCTTGTGTTGGGGGCTCCAGAACTGCACACAGTACTACAGGTGGGAGATAGGAGCTCATCTCAGGAAACTGAATATGAACATTTCCACATTGAGCACGCAGCACCTCCAAGAAAAGCACTGAAATGGAGATGCTCAGTCTTTTTCCTCAGCATGGCCATCCCATGATTTCACGGCATGCAGCAATGTGTTCTCTACAACTGTGACATTCTACTGTTTGCCATTTTTGTCATAAAGTGCTGGATTCATTCTGTCCACAGCAGCAGCCAAAGGGACACATCTCTCGCACTGTTTCACGACATCAGCAAATATTTGCCGTTTTCAACTGCTAACTGGTGATGACTTCTGAACTCAAAGCACAATGATCATAAACTGGTTAAATTTGAAGATGATTTGAACTCAGGCAGCATCATTCTGTTGTTCATGACCTTTTTTTCTTCAAAACTCTTGAAAGGTTTGCTTTTGACCAGATTATTTTTCACTGTGCTAGTTTGAGCCTAGCTGGGATGTTTTGGTGAAAAGAACTAGATCATAGGCTGAGAAATGAAAACAATGGTGAGGTCTACTTCGCTCACAGTCTTGCTGAGATGTGTACAAAAGAAAGGCAAAACATTAGATAAAGGGACTTTGCTCTGGACTTCGCTTGGGCACTTTGTGCTGGGCTGTTCTCTTCTGCTTTGCCTGCTGGGGAGAGCTGAGGCTGCTGGCTGAACTCCATCTTGCTTTCTAACCTCACCCTCCATTTGCTTTGGCTGATTTCACCTTTGCTTNGTATATTTCTGTATATATCTGTATATACTGTAAATATCTGCTTGTACATCGTGCCAGCTGTAAATATAAGCTTCATTCAAATTTCCAGAGCCGACTGAGTCTAGTCCGGGTAATTTCTAAAGTTGGGGGGGGCGGGGAACACTCAAACCATCACATTCACCTTCCCTTTTCAGGAGCTATTGGAAACAACTCAAGAGACCACAAGCAATGGAAACTTTAAGGGGAAAAAAAAAAAAAAAAATCAATCAAACAGAAGGAACTTACTGAAAAATCTTTTGCTACATTCCCTTAACAGTAGGAACCTTGAAAGCACACTTGTAGCTGACATTAAATTGTTTGTATATAAGATGAACTTTGAAGGAGTGGATTAAAAAAAAAAAATACAATAACATGTTTGGAAGTGTAATTCATGGCTAGTAAAATATAATCAGGAAATGTTTGAAGGGTTTTTCCCTCCTATTCTTTTCCCCTGGAGCATGGGGTAATAACATCTTCCACATTTTTGTAGGGCTGAAGGTGGTATTTTGGTAAAACGGGGCTGCATTCATTTCAGTTGCTTTTTTGAGTGCAGAACATAGGCCTCTAAAGTGCTGTAGTCCTCTTACGGCTTCTGGCAAGCTGCTGGGTGGACTTCAAATGCTTAGTTTAGACCTGAAAAACCTCTTGAATGGCCTGGGACTTTACCTGCTTAGTAGAAAATATAAAGCTTCCAGCACTGACCAAGAGAGAGGAGCAGTCATGGAGCAAGTTTCTACTACTTTTCCCAGGGCATATATTACAGGCAAACACAATTATTAGTTAGAAGCATCACATTTTCCTTTCTCCATGTGGCTGTACACAAACTCACTCCAATTTCCATACATCTGTTAGAATCTGACTAGGCATTCCAATGCCTGAAACAAGAGACACCACATAGATCTGATGGAAGAATTCTGATCCACTTACAACTAGTCCATCTGCTTTTTGAATATTCGCAATGCTTAGTACATCAGGATGCTTATAAGTGGATACATTTTAGGAAACTAACCCATCCAAAACCTAAAGATACAAAACAGATAGGGAACAAGCAATTTGGTGAGATGGCAGATGCAACACCATGAGGCATTTTAAAGATATACAGGAGTTTTGAGACAATGGAACTTACAGTAGCTTTTAAGCAGCCCCAGACTATCACGACTTCAATTTCTCTCTGGAGATATGCAAGACCTGCCTGGATGGATTCCTTTGTGATTTAGACTGGATGTTAGGAGGAAGTTCTTTACAGTGAGGGTGGTGAGGCACTGGAATGGGTTGCCCAGGAAGGTTGTGGATACTTCCTTCCTGGAGGCGTTTAAGGCCAGGCTGGATAAGGCCTTGAGCAACCTGCTCTAGTGGGAGGTGTCCCTGCCTATGGCAGGGGGATTTGAGCTGGATGATCCTTGAGGTCCCTTCCAACCTAAACCATTCTATGGTTCTATGATCTGATATGGGGGTTGGACTGGATGATCTTTCAAGGTCCCTTCCAGACCCCAAACTTCTGTGATTCTGTGACTTAGAGAGGATTTGCTTGTGATATTTTATTATTCCTGCAAAGGATTTCTTACAGACTTTAGTGAATTGCACAATACTTGCCATTATATATTTATCAGAAAGGTGTTATTTAAATACAAGTGACCTTTGAGCAGAGATGGTCTCATGATGCAAAATACAAACTCAAGTCCAAATTCAGAATGGCTCAAACTTTCAATGGAGTCTTGGTTCAGCCATGATAAATATCATAGCTATTTGCAAAATTCATATAGAGGTTTGAATGTCAATGTATGCATCAAGTTGAGGGGCTTAGCAGCCTGGTTATCTGCCTCAGATTTGTATAAAATTCTTATTAGTTATTGTATCTTCAACAGCAAATCAGATTCTGACAGGTTTAAACAGCATTAGCTTTCAGACAGAATAAAGGTCTGCTAGAAGAACAGCACCAAAAATGGCAAAGCCAGGTAAAACAGATAAACAGTTGTGTCTAACACATACAGTGAAGGAGCAAAGCCTCAGCCGGGAGGATCGATTACATTAAAACAATTAACTGTCACAGTCATATGAGCTTCATAGGCTGGATGTTAGGAGGAAGTTCTTCACAGAGAGAGTGATTTGCCATTGGAATGGGCTGCCCAGAGTGGTTGGTGGGGTCACTGTCCCTGGAGGTGTTCAAGAAAAGACTGGACGAGGCACTTAGTGCCATGGTCTAGTTGACTGGCTAGGGCTGGGTGATGGGATGGACTGGATGATCTTGGAGGTCTCTTCCAACCTGGTTGATTCTATATTTTGAGTCACTAGAGACAATGACTACTTTGGCAAACAAATAAACCCCTCCTGCCTTAGTGAAAAAAAGTATCCCATACTCACCATCCATAAAAGCTTGAACAGCCTTGTCTACATTGTTATCAAACTGCTGCAACACCAGAACTATCTCGTTATTGCTTTTGTTCGGAACAACCGACCGGACTGCACTGATCTGGAAGGAAAGAAAACAATCAATACAACAACAACATAAGTCTACCACACTCCTTTAGACAAGAAAGTATCTCTGTGCTAATGCATGTTCATATGAAATGCACATTATGCATGACTTGTGCTTACAGGTATACAATACTGTGTCTGTAGGAAGCAATACCCACCCTCTCCTTACCTGCTCATGCAAAGAGTGAAAACAGTTTCTTCAAGAGGCCAAACCATAGAACTGGTAACCAGCAAGTCTGGAAGCAAATTCTGCTCTCAGTCACACTGGGAGAACTAGTTTAATTAAACTGAGAGAATTGGGCCTTATGCTTCCTTTCCAAATGTTCTATTTGCTGCCCTGTGACTTTGCCACACATTGCCTATAGGAACTCAGAGTACACAATTTTCTCAATAAGGCTGCACAGCTTTGCTACAAAGTTACGATGCCTGCTTTTTTGACATCTGAAAAACAGTCATATGGATGAGAATAGCACCAGGCTAAAAGAAAACATTATAATCTTTAAAAACTCTAGTGCCTGCTCAGCATAATTTCAGTTTCTTGTTGCAAATACATGCACCTAGGAAGCTTCCATAATAAAATGCTCAACGAAGGACATAGGAAGCCAAATGCTAACTTCAGGAAACTTCTGATTGTGAAGCACAGGTGGCCTTTTTATTGTACTGTGAAATATAACTGTGAACAAATAATGAAAGAATACAAGATGATAAATCTGTTTAAAGGAACTAGGCTGGCTTACATGGTGAAAGTGTTCACACTACCTCGCCCTAGCTGTCCATTTGGATACTGAAGAACAATCTTTGTGGATTCCCTCTATGGAGTCTCAATTAGTGGAGACACCAGAAGGTGAATCAGAACATTTAACTGCACAGGTTTACAACCAAATTAATTTAAAAAGTTACTTTGCTGTAGTCTGTTCACTCCACATCTCAAGCACTGTATTTCCTTGCTCCATATAGCAAAAAGCCATGACTCATTTCAGGTTCAGTGACTAAGGGCTCTGATTCACAGTGCATGTTGGATGTAAACTTCAGCATCACAAAAAGTCAGTACTTGCTTTAGCTGAACCCACACAGAATCAAACTTTCTGAAGGATACTGTCTGGAGACCTCATCACTTCCACTGTGTAAGGTAGGCCACTTAGATTTCAGCACACGACTTCAGTACTACTTAGTACTATTTATTCTGCACCTTATCATGTGTCTTTTTGCAGCTTCAAATTTGCTCACAACACATTTCAAGTAGCAAGCCTAGCCATGGACAGTTCAGGCCACAACAATAGAGGGCAATTAAATTGCTTGTCTACTTCCCAAGAATCCTTCCCAAAAGTCTAACAATTTGTCTAACATGGCCAGCCTAAGACTGGACAAGGCTCATCCACAAGCTAGGTCTCAACCCAACAGCTAGCTGCTCTGGATTCTCTAGCAAACACAGGTGACAGTACAATGATGGAAGTTTAGACAGCCTGGGTTGTCAGCTGGACTGCTTGAACCAGATGCTGCTGCTGCCAGAAACTATCCAGAAAATCCCTGCCTGCTCAAGCTTCTCTCTTCAGCTGATATGCCTGCATGGGGAGGGAAGTGGCAAATATAGCTCTCTATGCACTGCACACATTCAAGTGAAAGCCATCCCAAACAAACAGGATGTGTGGAGAAAGCCCTGGAAAAAGGAGTTTTATTCATCCTCTGATTGTGTGCACAGACATGCCATTTATTGATTAAGCTGCAACAAGTATGAATCAAGCTGGCTCCGTATGAATAGAAACTGGCAGAGACACTAGGGTAGTGCAGGCCACAAGATGCAGTCCACTTTCTGTTCAAGCTGGCAGTTGCCAAACATTTCCAGCATGTGGATTACATCCTCGTGGTCTCATAAAGCCCTCCCCTCTTTACTTTCACAATCATGTGGATAATTTCTCTGCCTACTCAGAATTGCATCATCTCTTTGTGGCAACTGCTTACAGGAAGAATAGTAAAAAGAAACATCTAGTGAATTCTATCCATCTTTAAATGTCAGCATGGGAATTTCATATGGCTTCTAGGTCGTTCTTTGCTATGAGAAGTCTGGAATCCTCAAGAAGAAGCATCTGGAAACAACAAAGTGAGGCCAAGACCACAGAATGGATCATCGCACGCTGCATTTTGGAAACTTTTAAAAAGACATTAAGAAAAACATCTGTGGGGTGGAGGACACTGACACTCAAGAACTCAACCAGACAGTGCTTTAACTACAGAATCTACTGAAGATTTTGTTTGCACTGCATAGTCATTGTCAAGAAATTTTTGACTACCAACCTCCCCCCACCCCAAATTAAGATGATGATCTTGGGAAGAATAGTCACCAATGCACAGAAATTAAACATGTAACCACTGTGGACACAGTCCTGTTTCAGCTTACTACATAAAAATTAGATTCAGAGAACGCTAATGTACGATAGAGTTCAACAGTCCTATGGCCAAAACCCAACGACAGCCTTTGCTGACTGCTGCACAAAGTATACATTTGTTCTCTTTCCATTTAGAAAATAAGGTTGAGAAAATTCCTCAGGGAAAGAACATCAGATTGCAAAGTACAGCATCCAGGACTTATAAAATTCTAAAAATGGCTACGAGTCTCAAATTGTGACCTGACAGCCTGTCTGGGAGGAGGACAAGGGGTGTTGAGGGAGATTAGGCCCTATGACAACCTTAGCCTGGAAATGCCGATTTCAAGATCCCTGATGACAAACATGATCGGGGGCTGGAAAACCTCTCCTACAAGGACAGGCTGAGGAAGCTGGGGTTGTTCAGCCTGGAAAAGAGAAGGCCATGAGGAGACCTAGTAGTGGCTTTCTGGTGCCTGGAAGAGGCTTACAAGAAGGCTCCAGAGGGACTGCTTACAAAGGCCTGCAGTGATGAGGGGCAGTGGTTTGAAATTAGAGAAGAGCAGATTTTGATTGGATGTTAGGAACAAGTTCTGCACCATGAGAGTGGTAGAACACTGCAGAAGATTGCCCAGAGAGGTGATTGAGGCCCCATCCCTGGAGATAATCAAGGTCAGGCTTGCCAAGGCTCTGAGCAACCTGCTCTAGTGGAGATGTCCCTACTGACTGCAGATACGCTGGCTCCTCTATCACTTGAACCAGCAGGTAAATCAAACCAGCCCTTTTGCTAGTACAGCTATACACCTCAACAGCTTACATGCATCCAGCCACTTGAAACAAGTCAGTCACTTCCTGGTCCTGAAAACTACAGGTAGCTCATTTTTACTAAAGGTGTGATAGGGTAAATCCAGGGCAGGAGATAACTCCCAACTTTATCTCTTAACTTCTAGTCCATCTTCTCAACACATAAGGAATAGATATAGAACTGGAACAGTTTAAGATTTTATGCCATCTCATCAACAAATTCTTTTAAAAAAACATATTTAACATCCTAAAGCATGGAAAAGTTACAAGAGCCAAGGAATCTCCTAACACACAGTGATACTGCATCAATGCCTAGCAGTCTGCAAGAGCAAATTCACAGCAGTCTGCTTCGTTAGATTTGTTTCTGTGTATGTGGGAGAGAACAGTTTGTTACTCTCTGAAACCTGATCATAGGAAGAACAACATTACCAGACAGTGCAGAGAAGTCAACTATTCTAAGCACTTTATGAATCACCTTGTCTTTACTCAGTGCAGATTTCCAGTGAACTTCTGTCATCACCTGGATGCTAGACAAGGATTCCAGGACACAGAGAGAATCCAGTGACATACCTTCTGAATCACAAGATAACTCTGCTGTTCATGTCAGCATCAGTTAAGAAGCTGTCACTTACAGCGGTTAAATTCCTGGGCTTTCCCTCCTGTAGCCCAACCAGAAAGCACATTTTCTTAGTTTATTAATAAGACAACTTGCTCAGAACTTCAGACTACAAAACTCACTCTAAAGAAATTCCATATCTAAAATATAAACTGTGATCTTGAAAACAACTGCATACAATCAAGAACACAGAAAGCAGAATGTGCAGCCACCTCCATTTACACCTATGATCCAGAGACCTACCTTGCAAGCTTGCATTACCTCCTGGGGACCTAGCTTCACTTCTTGATAAGTCTGAAGTTAGTTAAAAGTTTACAAGACTTTTAATTAATTTGTTGATCTTAAGTCTTAAACACACACTTAGCTGAAATGCTTCCCCAAGCCCTGTTAAATCTGCTGCAACCTGTGTCAGGTTGCTGTTGCATCTCATCAAAACCAGAATTTCAGTCATGATGTTGTTTTTTAACAGTCTCTTAAACTGCTGAGGACTGCCCATAAATGATAGCAAAACTGAAAAAGGTGCCACATCCCATCAAATAAACTAGTTTTATCCCAAAACAAAAACTTCAAGATCTAATCTGACATGCTTGTTTAATTTTCTGAGGACTACTGTTGAGCTATAGACAATCTCACTTAGGGCAAATGTTTGGCTTATCTATACAAAAAATAAATTCAGTAACAGGTTACTTGTGAGGAGCACCAAACACAGGAGAGGACAACACTAAAATTTTAAATTCTCATAGTACCTTGCTCAAAGTCTTCATGAACACTTACATCTTGAGACTTTACTCATAAATCGGGCTCAAAAAGAACTGCAGAGCCTGCCTGAAAGTTGTGCCAGCAGATTACCTACTCCATGTCCAGAACCAAGCTGACGTTGCTGTGCATTCCTCTGAGTCCTTTAGGTTCTCTGTCAAGTTTTGAATGGTTCCCAAGCAACTGTAACAACATGGAATCAATCCCTGCCTGTTTGTTGCTTTACTCCATCTGCTCCCTCTTGGCATCACCTCAAAGAGCATGTTTCTGGTGAGTAAGTAACATATCCGGGGGTCAGGGAACGTGTTTATGTATTTCTGACATAGTGACAAATTAAACTTCTTTGCTGAAAGCCCACGGCTGTTCTGAAATCCCTGAACACAGCTGGTCTGATCCTCTTGAACTAAGTTACTATTATGGTCACTTAGATACTCCTAATCAAGTGTAAGTAAGAATATTCCTATGATGATCCACATTCACTTTGCATTAAACACTAAGATCAAAACATTTTCTCTACAGTAGGACCTAAATGAACTTAGAACTGTGGTTCTCAACAAACACACTGACATTTTCCTACGGTGTGTCAGTAGCAAATCTCTGTGTATACACCATATATATCCACAAGTAGCAGTGCAGGCCATGCCCAACTAGATTAAACCTCCAGTTTGAGTTAAACCAAATCCTGTAAGAGAAGCAGAGAAAGAGGGCTGTCTGCAGATCTCTGATGGCTTCTATAATCTAGGAATTTAGCACTAGGGTCCTAGTACATAGAACAGAAAAATGCATTAAACAAAAACACAAAACGAAACCACTTCATGACAGAATTTAAGGTTTTGAAAACACCTACACAGACACACTTCACCAATAAAATTGACTTTGTTGCATTACAGGCCCCTTTCATACATCAGAGACATTCTTCCTAGGGCTTTACTAACAGATTTTATCATAACACACTGAACAAGTGTTAACATCCCTTTGAGCAAAATAACAGCTTTCAGCAGGTCTGCACCCCTCTTTCCACTGTATGACCTGTTTATTACACTGACACCTTCAGATCATTTATCCCCAATAAGCACAAACCAAACCCTACTTGCTGCAGTAAACTACTTTAGGCAATTACCGTGGAGTTGTTATATTATCCTTATCTGCCAAATTTGTAAACTAATCTACTCTGCTCTCATGAGACCCCATACGGAGTACTGCATCTGATTCTGGTGCCCACAGCATAAGGAGGACAAGGAACTGCTACAGTGGGTCCAGAGGAGGCCAGGAAGATGGTCAGAGGGCTGGAGTACCTCCCCTATGAGGACAGGTTGGGAGAGCTGGAGCTGTTCATTCTGGAGAAGAGAAGGCTCCACGGAGACCTTCTAGTGGCCTTCCAGCACCTGAAGGGGGCTGTAGAAGAGCTGGGGAGGGACTTCTTACAAGGGCTTGCAGTGAGAGAATGAGAGGGAATGGATTGCAGGTTGAGCAGGACAGATTTAGATGGAGTTTTAGGAAGAAATTCTTTCCAGTGAGGGTGGTAAGATATGGGAACAGGTTGCTCAAGGTTGTGAATGCCCCCTCCCTGGAAGTGTTCAAGGCCAGGTTGGATGAGGCCTTCAGCAAGCTGGTCTCGTGGCAGGTGTCCCTGCTCATAGCAAGGGGGTTGGAACTAGATGATCTTTGAGGTCACTTCCAACCCCAAATATTCTACGTATGAATCTGTGATTCTGTGGATTGGAAAAACCAGACATTTCAGGAATCCTGAAAGAACATATTGAAACAGTTTGGTTCAGTAAGAAGTTCTCTGTGGGAATCATGACAGCTCTATTTAGGGACCTGAATCTATAACTCCCTTATGTCAAATAGCTCCTCATATGACACATGTGTATTTTGATCAGCTTTGCTGGTCTTTGGGTTTAGCCTGCCCACTTCAACATAAGGGCACAGAACAGCTGCAAAGGTCAACTTTAAGGAGACTTAGTGAAATCATAGCTAGGGAAACTACTTGCTTTGTAGCGTATGATTTTAAATGTATATACTACTTGTATTCCTTCCACTATGAATCCTGTCCTTTCCTGGCACGCTGGCAATAATTTATGAAAACCACATTTCTGGTGTAATGTAAACAAAACTGAACCTCTCCAAGACACATATGAGTAAATTTTCCTCCTTGCAGCTTATGGAACAAACCTATTCATTTGCTCCCACAGTTCTGCCACTTGAAACAACAAATGAAAAAAGCAAACCATTCAGGAGAGCTCCAGCAAAATTTCACTCCTGACAAAATCTCAAGAGGAGGATTTTCATCTGAATGAATAGTTTGCCAATTCCCACTGACACCAGATCTCATTTGTTAAAGCATGTTTGGAGACATAATAATAACAAATACATACTAATGTAACAAAGATAGGGGCTTGAAGTTTGAATGATTCCTAGTATTTCTTCGGATCCTACCCAGAATCTTGTTCCAGAGATGAATGTCTATCCTGGCCCAATATTCACTCTCCTCTTACTAAACTAAATGGGTCTAATTGTTGCAGAAGACAATACATCACTTGTATTCCTCATTCCAATTGTTTCTTCTTTGGAGGCCCTGCTATTCAGAATCTCAGCACAACTTCTGGTAATCTACAAGATTAATGCTTGAATACCTCCATTAATTTTATGGAATTACTTTGGATTTAAACCAATGAGTTTGGCCCATTTTATCCCTTAATCTAGTCATCCTGTGTGCATGTGACCTGAACTACATGCAATGCCCAACTTCTGAAACTCCCAATACTAGGAAACAAGCCCTTAGCTACACTGTATTTGCAGTAGAGTCAGAAGCAAGAATAAGAGCAGCATAGTGAAGGAAGACTATAGCAAGGGTCAGGGCAGAGAGAATTATTCCGAGAGGAATGCTGATGGTAAACTTCTCCTTGTGCTAGCTATACAGGCATGTAATGACCCTTGCAGCTGCTGAAATGCAGAACTTGCGTTATTCCAGAAAATCCATGAGTTATATGCATGAAAATGGTGATCAGAACAATTCTGGCTCCTCACAAGAGTATCACAGCTGCAGGAGGTTCTGCCAACTATAGAAACTTCCATTAGCCTTCCTGACATCACAGGCCAGCATTTTCATAAATCTCTTGGAGCAGGGTGGGGGGAAAGAAAGAAGAGATATAGAACAGAATGTTTAACCTACTGACCTCACAAACTATTTCAGCTGAAATGCCAAGAATGAGTTCAAGGATCAGCTCTACAGCAGCATTCTCTCAGCAGTAGGGTCTCACAGAGCCTGTGTGAGAGCATAAGGCCCAAATTCACAGAATTAACGTGGTTGGAAAAGACCTTTGAGATTGAGTCAAAGCTATCACCTTTTAATTAACTAAACCATGGCTCTAAGTGACTCATCCAGTCTCCTTTTAAACATGTCCAGGGATAGTGACTCCACTACCTCCCCAGGCAGCCCATTCCAATGCCAATCACTCTTGCTGTGAAGAACTTCTTCCTAACATCCAGCCTAAACCTGCCCTGGTGCACTTTGAGACTGTGTTCTCTTGTTCTGTCACTGGACACCTGGGAGAAGAGACCAACTCCTGTCTGGCTACAACCTCCTTTCAAGTAGTTGTAGACAGCAATGAGGTCTCCCCTGAGCCTCCTCTTCTTCAGGCAGAACACCCTCAGCTCCCTCAGCTGCTCCTCACAGGGCTGTGCTTCAGCCCCCTCACCAGCCTTGGTACCCTTCTCTGGACACATTCAAGTACCTCAACATCTTTCTTAAATTGAAGGGCCCAGAACTGGACACAGGACTCAAGATGTGGCCTAACCAGTGCTGAGGAAGAATAACCTCCCTCGTCCTGCTGGCCACACTATTCCTGATACAGGCCAGGATGCCATTGGCCTTGTGGGCCACCTGGGCACACTGCTGGCTCATGTCCAGTCAGTTGTCAACCAGTACTCCCAGGTCCTTCTCTGCTTGGCTGCTCTCCAGCCACTCTGTCCCCAGCCTGTAGTGCTGCATGGGGTTGTTGTGGCCAAAGTGCAGAACCTGGCACTTGCACTTGTTAAAACTCCTGGCACTGGACTGTGCCCATCTATCCAGCCTGTCCAGGTCCCTCTGCAGAGCCCTCCTACCCTCTAACAGATCCACACATGCTCCCAACTTGGTGTCATCTATAAACTTACTGATGGTGACTCAATCCCCTCATTCAGATCACCTATAAACAGCACCAATGCCTGGGTCTGACTCAGCCTCACATCACCTTTAAAACAGCAGTAGGGATCTTATTTCTCTGAATAACTAGAAGTTAATCCCAGAGAGAACATGGGGAAAGGGCATGATTTGGAAAAACAAAAACAAACACACACCCAAGCAAAGAAAACCAAACCAAACAAAACCAGAACCAAACAATAAAAGCTAAACAAACACACTAAAGCTTCGTGGGCTCATGAAGAAGTTCTCACCTGATGTTTTTGCTACAGAGAAATAAGCTTGAATTTAAGGATAAATTTGTGGTCTGCTTTTGCAGAAACTAACCAGAAGTAGTACTTGTTTGCAGAAGTACACATAGCAGGATCAAAGTCTTAAATATGTTATGACTGAGGTAGAAGGGAAGAACTTGGAAAGAACTACCTTTGATTGTATTGCTTTCAACAAGGCCTGCTGATATTTGTGTTCATGGCAATGGATCTGTAGAGCTCAGCAAAAATAATTAAATTTATAAATCTGGGTTTTGTTTCCCCAGAAACACTTCCATTGTCCCCCAGAGTTGGATAACAGTAAACATTAAACTCACTGTTGTATAGCCTGGCAACGTCTTGGGCTAAGTGAGAAAGAGATTTGATTTTGACTCTTATGAGGACACCACAAGCATATATGCATTTCAAACTTGCAAATGAAGTCCTTACATTTTAGCAGTCTATGTGCAAATATAATTAAAGCCAGCTCAGCAGGACATATCTGCTCAACCTTTTCTTTGTACTAACACATTACTCAGAGTTCTTCAGCTACACTTGCTTTAGAGTTACTCAGTTTGTTGCTGCCAGAGTCACCGTACCGTAAACCAAACCCAAGACATCAAAAGGAGGCTCTATGCATCACAATCTCTTTTTTTTTTTTCAAGTGAAATGGTAGACTGAGAATGCTGGCTTCTCTGCTGAAGTATGGAAAGTTCATGAGGTTTAGGCTAAGCCTTTATATAGTAGGTTATTAGTCTATATTTTCCAGACTAAAACCCAGGAATTTTTCAATAAAATGTTAATCACTGTAAACTAAGATTTTATTTTGGCATAGAGATTTAATGGCACTAAAACTGATGGAAAGGAATTATTTATAGCAGAGTGCATTGATCCAATTCTTCTCCTGCCTTAAAACGTACACGCTCATAAACATCTGATTTCAGAGTCCCAGCAGATACCATATCTAGAATAGCCAATATGTAGTGTAAATAGGAGTCCTGTTGTAGCTCTTCACTCTTAAACTAGCAAAAGACAAACAGATGATTTGTAAACTCCTGCACTTGTAAAACTGACTAAATCAATAAAAACAACTTAAGGTACACAGTAAAGATAAAGAACTTCAATTGATTTACTGAGCTGCTTTTTGAGAGTCACTGTAATTTACCTTCCAGCACTGCCACTAGGGCGTAGGGTTTGATGAAGTTATTTTCTCTTGCAAAATCCATCATGCCACTCAATATTTAAACCAAATCCTGTGCTGTTACTAAAGACTACCTACAACTGCCTGAACAGAGGTTATAGCCAGGTGGGAGTCAGTCCCTTCTCCGAGGCAATCAGCAACAGAACAAGGGAACACAGCCTCAAGTTGTGCCAGGGGAGGTATAAGCTGGATATCAGGAGGAAGTCCTTCACAATGAGAGTGATTAGCATTGGAATGGGCTGCCCAGGGAGGTTGGAGTCGCCATCCCTGGAGACGTTCAAGAAAGGACTGGCTGAGGCACTTAGTGCCATGGTCTAGTTGATTGGACAGGGCTGGGTGATAGGTTGGACTAGACGATCTTGGAGGTCTCTTCCAACCTAGCTGATTCTATAATTCTATGACTAAGCAAGATACTCATCACCAAAAGACAGATTTGTGTTCACACAAAAATCTTCAAGCACAATGAGTGAGTCAGGAGCTAACAACAAATACAGGAAATAACTACCCGAAGGTAGGCACCTGTGCAGTGCAACAGGTAAGGAATTGTTTCTTACTGGGGGATATAAAGCACTGAAATGGTTCTCAAGCATTGGAATGATCTGCCCAGGGCAGCGTCTCACCTCCTTTATTCTAAAAAAATTTGTTCCTTATAGCTAGTCTAAATCTCACAGGCCAGATGATTTTTTTTAACTTGAATCAGTCCACCTAATAGCAAAAATGAAGTGTTTTTCTCTAAACTTCCTAAATGCAAAGATCCATCTCTCTTCCCAAACATGAAAAAAACAAACTCTGATTTTATAAAAGCCAGTGATTCAGAATAATTCTCAAAATCTTGGCTTCTTTTAAAATACAAACCTATCATGTTGAGCTTTTCATCAACCAAGACCCATCAACATGAGCCAGCAACGTGCACACATAGCCCAGGCAGCAACTGTGTCCTAGGCTGCATCAAGAGAAGTGTGGCCAGCAGGGCAAGGGAGGTGATTCTCCCCCTTTTACTCTGCTCTCTTGAGACTCCACCTGGCAGAGGGGAGATTTAAACTGCATGTTAGGAAGAAGTTCTTTACAATGAGAGTGAAACACCAGAAGAGGTTGCAGATGCTCCCTCCCTGGAGGTGTTCAAGGCCAGGCTGGATAAGGCCTTCAGCAACCTGTTCTAGTGGGAGGTGTCCTTGTCTACAGCAGGAGGTTGGAACTAGATAATCTTTGAGGTGCCTTCCAACTTAAACCATTCTGTGATTCTATGTTATACCCCTCCTACATTCCATCTTCCCATCTTGCTCTCCTTTTTCCTATTCTGCTTTCCTGGTGGGAAGTTATCTATGGTTTAAATTGTCTCTTCACAATCTATCTGCTGGGAGTCACAAAAGATTTCCTGACCTATCTGCTACTTGTACATTTTAGAACCCTAATTGCTCCTGTGCTCTTGCAGCAGCCAAGATATGGAGAGAACATACTCGAACACATGTATAATACAGTTAAAAACAGAGCTACTTTGTGCTGGTTTGAGACTAATTGGAATATTCTAATGAGATAAATTAGATCATTGGTTGTAAGAAGAAAATAATGATAAAGTCTCTGTAATTCACTGGTTTGCTAAAAAGGACAAAAAGCCAAAATGTAAACAATTTGTCCCTCTTTTGCTCCCTTCTTTGCTCCTAAGCATTGGATCTATTCACTGCTCTCTAATCTCTCCACTAACCTTGGCTGAGAGACAACAAATAAGCTTTGCTATCTGGGAGAAGGAAGGTGGCTTTGAGCCCTTTCTGGGCTGCTTTTTTTTGTCAGAGATGGAGGTTGGATTTCTGTATTATTTCTAAACTGTATAGATTTGTAAGTATGTTGTGTATATATGCTTAGAAATTTAGCTTTGCTGTAAATACAGCTTTAACTTACTTCCAAGCCACCTGAGCTGGTCGGGTAAATTTCAGTGGCAGGGGGGAGAAATTCCTAACCCACCACGTACTTACAGTGGGGGGGAAATATACTCTTTTCAGGCCCTATAATTTTAGGAATTGCCTTTTAGTACAGGTATGACCTTTTTGGACAGAAAAAAAATATTTTCTAATGGGTGGGTTTCCTCAAAGGTTGTGATGAGCTGTGCAAAACGTAATGTGCTATTCCCCACAGAGTGAAGGTGCTCAAGGAATCACAGAGGAATAAGAGAAGCCTATCTGAGAAAACATTGTCTCTTTGCAGAAAAGCAAGTGTTTCTCATCAACCAAGAATTACTATTAATCTGCCAGTGTACCTTATGCATAGAGTCAAGGCACATAAAAGTTAACTATGTGAATGGTGTTTGAAGGAGCAGGGATGATCTATGTATGCAAATGTTGCTTCAGTTTTCATTGTACTGTTACTTGAACCTACCTTTTCCTTGATATTTACAGGAGAATTGATTTCTGCCATCTCTCTTCAGGTGAGAATATTGTCTGTGAAAGAGAAAGAAAGAAAAAAAAAAGAGATTGGTTTGAAGATTTTTTTAACCCCAACCTGTCACAGCTACACCTGTAAAGACTGAATGGATGTGCTTACCTATTTTGAGAATTAGAGAAACATGAGCACACTTAAATATCCTGCATGGCCCTGCAGTCTTGCCAAAAATTAAACAATCCAAATTTCAAACTTCACCCAGATTAGTTCTGTAAACATTTTTTAAATGCCTTGTAGTTACTAATCTGGATAGAAAAGGTATTGTGCTTCTCCCAGCCACCTCTCTTGGACCCTGTTCATTATTACTTGATACCACTGAGGCTTTAAAAGGAGTAATACCTTAAATCAACTCAGCAGCTCCTATTTTCTCATTCATCAGCAACTCCAATTTTTGTCAGAAAATTTGTCTGAAGATCTTGTCTTAAAAAGCAGTGCATTGTGCTAGGAGGCTGACAACTGCTGCATGGCTGGTTGCTTGGCTTGTTTTTCAAAATTAATTCAGAGGATTTAGCCACACTGCTGCCATTGAAACCAGCAGGATCTGTATAGTTAAATCTCCAAGTCTGCTCTGAAAACTTGGGCACATGAATGGAATTTGCATGTGATTAAGAAACCCTGCAGTATGCTTTCTATTTCGAGTTATGTGGCTAGGTAAATGCGAGACATTGTACCACATGACAAAGAGATCACACATAGAAGGGAATCCAGCTGCTTAGTAGTGCTTCCTTCAGAACCTCAGACATCAGCAAGGAACAGGCCTCCATCTTCACATTTTAGAAATAGCTCACACAAAAATAATTACAGCAAATACAGTCAAATGGAATGAGAGATTGGTCTGGTCACAAATTTAACTCCATTGCACAACTGTAAGAAGGTAAAGATGTACATAAATGAGAAAGAAATCTCTGTTTGTTTCAAGCTGAAGCATCTCCTCCTTTTCCCTATCTGAACCCTCTGCTTTATGGACTGATGGAAAGGATTCTATAATTCTTTTAAATCTCTTTTAATGAACTTAAACAATCCCCCCCACCCTTAATCCCTGCTTTGAAACACAGCACTTCAGGAGAGTTACAACTCCAGAAACTGTGTTTCTATTACAGTATCCACTGATAGCTTTTATATCTTGTAAATTTATGTATGCATCTACAGGGTGGATGGAAGAGTTGGGGCTGTTCAGCCTGGAGAAGGTTCCAGAGAGACTTTAGAGCTGCATTTCTATATCTGAAGGGGACTGTAAAAGGCTGGGGAAGAACTGTTTAGAAAGGCTTGTGGTCATAGGATGAGGGACAATGGTTTGAAACTGGAGCAGGGTGGATTTAGGTTTCACATTAAGAATAAATTCTTTACAACGAAAGCGATGAAACACTGGAACAGGCTGCCCAGGGTTGTGGTTAAGGCCCCATGCCTGGAGAGGCTCAAGATCAGACTCAATGTGCCCCTGGGCAGCTTGATCTAGTTCGAGATGTTCCTGCTAACTGGTTGGGGTGTGGGGGAGGGCGTTAGACAAAATGACCTTTGATAGTCCTTTCCAATCCAATGCAATCTGTGAATTTTCTAATTAAAGGGATGAGATTCGAAAAGCACACTTCCAAACATTATGTTATTTTGTTTGCAGTAAATGGGGAAGAGATGATATCAATAAGCTTCCTCTTGCCATCTCTGTTTTGCTATACCACAAACAGATACTCTTTATCAAAACTCACAGACTTGTAAAATCACAGATCTGTCTTTACTCAGTGGCTCATCCACTTCACCAGAGTACTTAGCTGGAGTCTCACTGTCCACTAGGGCTTCTTCCTAGCAGCTGGGTCACTGAATGCCTTCTTGTCTGCTGGTATCTCAGATCAGAAAATTCCTCTCCCTGTCCCTCCTTAAATCAAGGATGAAAAGAGATCAATCTAGGTCTTTTGTCAACCGCACCCGAAGTCTAAAAGCAGTTATAAATATCTGGATAGAGCTGGCAGGAAGATCACACAATTATGAGCTTAAGGCAATTCCATTTCCACTATTTAGTGTTGTTCCAACAACTGAAAGGGAAGTGTTTAGACATTATTGTAGATTTTAGTCCCTGAATAATATTTTTTACATGTACTTCTCATCTTTCTACTGCCAGCTATTCATATGTCATCAAATTTCTCATGCAGACAGGAAAATTTAGCTCTAAATTCCTCTGTCTTCCTTAGTGCTTTCCAGAAAAGCATGTCCTCTCTCCAGTGCTATCAAAACCATGCTGGACTGATTATTCTCTGTGTAATAGGTAATTGTATGGTAAGTAAAAGAGGTGAACCATATCTACTATCTAGCAGCTTTTGTAATATTACAGACAGCTGCCCTCTTCCGTAGTGATTGAAACACACTGATTCTGAGGACAGGCTATGAGAGTTGGGGCTCTTCAGCCTGGAGAAGTGAAGGCTTCGATGAGACCTTGTAGTGGCTTTTCAGTATCTGAAGGGAGCCTACAGGAAGGTTGGGAAGGGACTATTTAAAAGGTCTTTCAATGACAGGACAAGGAGTAATGGGTTTAAACTGGAAGAGGGGAGATTTAAACTAGATGTTAGGACGAAATTCTTTACAGCACAGGTGGTTAAAAAACGGAACAGATTGCCCAGGGTCACTGTGGCTGCTCCCTCCCTGGAGGTGTTCAAGGACAGGTTAGATGAGGCCTTGAGCAACCTGTTCTAGTGAGAGGTGTCCCTGCCTGTGGCAGGAGGTTTGAACTAGATGATCTTTGAAGTCTCTTCCAACCTAAACCATTCTATGATCCAACACCTTTTTACAACATTAACAACAACAAAAAAGAAAAATACAAAAACTCTTCTTGAGGAAGCAACACAACAGCACAGAAACCACTACTAACAAACTCTTCTGATCTTAAAATTCATTGATCTATAAGAATGGGAAAATATCTTTGTCCCCTTTCAGGTTCTGCTTTTTCAACATGCATTTTGCACCAAAACTGCAATTTTAAAACAGCATTCTTCTTTGAAGCAAATGAATCCCTGTAATCATACTTTGCAAAAGTATGAGATCACTCAGTCTAGGTTGCCTCATAGGTACTAGTCAAATAATTCTTCAATTTCCCAGTGAATTTGCTGGGTTTGCTCTCCTACAGCACTGAGCCCCACTCCTTCCTTGTAGCAATGCTAGGATTTAAACTGTTTAAATTCAGTTTAACACATCAAAACTCCACACAACACCTTGCCAGATCTGACTTGCCTCATCTTTGCTGCATGCTCCAGGTACTGCCACAATTATGGTTTCCACTGATGAATTTGGTGCTGATTCAGCAGCTGCAGGCTGCTTCGAGAAAACTTGGCAAGCCACAGAAAACATACCCTTGGTTTCTCTTTCTTATTTCCCCTCTTTGAAGATCAAGAACCACAAGGAATCCAGCCTTTACAAACAGACTTGATCCTCTACACTTCAGACTGTTCTTTAATATGCATATTGCAGCTGTCAAAATGAAGATGCTAAAATTGAGTTGAAGCTATTTTTCATTCACCTTCTCCAAGGACAGATAATTGAAATAACCTGCATAAAACACGTGCTCATTTATATAATACAGTCCAGCACTGCTTGTTATGTAAAATACAAAGGATACATCAAAAAGGAAAATGTCAGCATTTACAGAAATATCTTTTTTAGCTGTATTTAGTTAATAGCTGATCAGTTTAGTTTTCCTCACTGTAGCACTGACTGATTCACTGAATTAACTGCTATTTTTCTTCTGATATCTTAATCTTGTATTGAACAATTCACTCCTAATCCCATGACAAGAGATGTTATGAATAAATTAATTTCATGACAAATAATTGTATCAGTAAAATAGTCCCGAAGTTTTACTTCCAGACTTGCATTTAAATTTGAGCTGCTGCATTCTCATCCTGAATTCTTCAGAGAAGCTTCTTTTTGCCTGAGCTATTGAGCACAGTAGTATGACACTCGACTGAGCAATATGAGTTTACAGTTTTGCCATCCATTTTTTTTACTTCAGTTAAGGACCATTTACTTATTCCCAAACAGTTCACTTAAAATTCGCAGCTCCCAAAAGCTACCATGCAAGGTACAGGTGGGAAAAAAGCAATAACAATTTTACAGCCATCGTGAAGAAATAAGATGTAAATACTAAGCATCTAAGCAGGTTGTGTCAACCTAGAATCATAGAATCAGTCAGGGTTGGAAGAGACCACAAGGATCATCTAGTTCCAACCCCCTGCCATGGGCAGGGACACCCTACCCTAGATCAGGCTAGCCAGAGCCTCATCCAGCCTGACCTTAAACACCTCCAGGGATGGGGCTTCAACCACCTCTCTGGGCAACCCATTTCAGGGTTTCACCACTCTGACGGTGAAGAACTTCCTCCTCACATCCAGTCTGAACCTACCCACCTCCAGCTTCTCTCCATTCCCCCTAGTCCTGTCACTCCCTCGGAGCCTGAAAAGTCCCTCCCCAACTTTTTTGTAGGCCCCTTTCAGATACTGGAAGGCCACGAGAAGGTCACCTGGGAGCCTCCTCTTCTCCAGACTGAACAGTCCCAACTCTTTCAGTCTGTCCTCACAGGAGAGGTGCTCCAGCCCTCTGATCATCCTCATGGCCCTTTTCTGGACATGCTCCAGCACACCCACATCATTCTTGGAATAGCAGCTCCAGAACTGGATGCAGTACTCCAGGTGGGGTCTCAGCAGAGCAGAGCAGAGCAGAGCAGAGGGGCAGAATCACCTCCCTCGACCTGCTGGCCACACTTCTCCCGATGCAGACAGCTGGCCCTCCAGGCTGCAAGTGCACACTGCTGGCTCATGCTGAGCTTCTCATTCACCAGCACCCCCAAGTCCCTCTCCTCAGGGCTGCTCTCCAGTCACTGCCCAGCCTGGATTTGTGCTTGAGATTGCCCTGACCCAGATGCAGGACCTTGCACTTGGTCTTGTTACACATCATGAGGTTAGCTTGTGCCCACCTCTCCAGCCTGTCCAGGTCCCTCTGGATGGATCCCTTCCCTCCAGTGTGTCTGCTGCACCACACAGCTTGGTGTCGTCAGTAAACTTGATGAGGGTGCACTCGGTGTCACTGTCCACATCACCGACAAAGATGTTGAACAAGACTGGTCCCAGGACTGATCCCTGAAGGACTCCACTTGTCAATGGTCTCCACTTGGACATGGAGCCATTGACAGCCACTCTTTGGGTGCAGCCATCAAGCCAGTTCTTTATTCATCTAGTGGTTCACCCATCAAACCCATATTTCACCAGCTTGGAGACCAGGATGTGGTGCGGGACCATGTCAAAGATCTTCCTCAGGTAAGTGCCATCAGTTGCTCGCCCCTCATCTATTAATGTTGGGACCTGTTGATAGAAGGCCAACAGATTTGCAGGCAGGATTTGCCCTTGGTGAAGCCATTCTGATTGCAACAAGCCTGCAGTATGTTTTCATATTCTGAATTCCTATTCCTCTACAGAATTAAATCTCACTTTTAAATGGGATTCTTATCTATTCACATGTCATACTACATGGTCTTTATCATCTGCAGACTTCCACATGTGCTACATAAAGACAAACCAGCAGAAATCACATGTGGCCTCCATTCCACATCTGACTTTGATGTTCATTATAAGGAGATGCTATCAAAGAATTGCATATGAAGGCTAGGATGAGCACACCTTTTCTGATGCAGTCTTAACATTACATACTAGAAAGACTGACAAAATTGCAAGAGTGTGATTCCAAAATTCAAGTATTCAAGAAACAAATTCTTACGGATTTTAGTCAGATTTTAGATTAAATAGCAGAAGCAAAAGTTACCTCATGGGGTAAAAGGCCAAACAGTAATGTGCATAAGGAGGACATGAAGCTGCTGGAGGGTCACAAAGATGATCAGAGGTCTGGAGCACCTGCCCTGTGGGGAGAGGCTGAGAGAGTTGGGGCTGTTCAGCCTGCAGAAAATAAGGTTCTACAGAGACATTGTAGCAGCCTTCCAGTACCTGAAGGAGGCTACAGGAGATCTGTGGAGAGACTTTTTACAAGGGCTTGCAGGGAAAGGATGAGAGGAAATGGACTGAAGCTTGAAGCAGGTAAACTGGATATTAGGAAGGAATTCTTGACAGCAAAGAGTGGTGAGACACTGGAGCAAGTTGCCCAGGGAGGTCATGAATACCCCTTCCCTTAAGGGGGTATTCAAGGCCAGGCTGGATGGGGCATTGAGCATCCTGGTCTAGTAAAAAGTGTCCTTGCCCATGGTAGGGGGGTGGGAACTAGATGATCTTTAAGGTCCCTTCCAACCTAAAGCATTTTTATCAATCTATGGATCTATCTGATTGCTAGTTACAATAATTAGCATCCTTAGCTGCATACAGAGCCCTGCCACTGTAGTTGCAGAACTACTAGAGATAGGATGAGGTTTAGACACTTGGCTTTGCTATCTCGATATGAGCAATGAGTACGATACTTTCTTTGCTGAAATCTAGTGTTTAAATACATAAACACAATCAGCGTCAAAACCACCTAGGACATATTAGCAAGTGTCCTCCCAGCTGTCCTTTTAGCCTTCTATGTCATTATAAACAAGGCTCAGTAAAAGTAACATAAAGCGCAATTAACTCAGAACTGCTACTTTCCCAGTACTGCTTTAAGCCTTTCTAAAGGCTGCAGCCAGAAACAGTGCACGCCAACTTTTTCTGTTTCCTGATGTTCAGAAGTTTGAGAATAGCCACTTCAGACTAGTTAAGTGCCACCGGAAAAGTCTGATGATATCCCAAAGCCTTCAATATCCTATAATTCTGCTCTGGCACAGGGGTTGGACTAGGTGATCTTTCAACTCCTAACATTCTGTGATTGCATGCATAAACATACACAGAGCCCAGGCCCACAGCTGTCCCCTGGTTAAGCTCATCACAACCACAGAAAGCAGCTGTTGCCTCTACACTCTCTCTTCTGCTCTCATCTAATGCGGCCCGATTCCCTGATGGCAACTACGCTGCCTGAAATCTACTGGCTGCAGAGCCAGAAACAGAAAGCAGGAAATACAGTGTCTCACTGACTCCACATGTAGGTCTGGATTCCTTCAGAAAAGAGGCTTGTGCTCCCCTCATTGTTTATCACCTCCTCCTTGAGAATCTGTGAAACAAGTGACATTACAATCTGAGAAAGAAGCAGATGTCTCAGACCTACAGCCTTGCAGTCTCCTTGCTTGAAAACAGACAGCAGAAGTTTGGTAAATATGTAGTGGTGCATCAGGAGCTCAGTTATGTTATTTAACAATTAAAAAATCCAGATCCCTGAGACCATGGGACCTATCCACTCTAAAGTGAAAAAGGAAAAAGAGGTGACAGGGGGACATGAGAGGAAGAACAGTCCTGTTTCTGCACCTAGGTCAGTGTCCTTGGAAGCAGACACCACAGTGATGCTGTGATGTCCAATCAGTGTCACAAGATAGTTAGGAACCGGTAAGTTCCATGTTTTATTGTGATATAACACATTGCTCTCAGATCTTGGTGCCTTTCGTCAGGCATTGGAACAGGCTGCCCAAGGACAGTAGAGTCACTGTCCCTGAAGATGCTCATAAAACCCAACAATTTTATGATTCTATGGTTGTGCTCTCCTCCTCCTAAGCAGAGATGATAGGGTCAGTAAAACCCAGGCAGAGTGTGTCTCTCTCCTACCAGCTAGCTCACTTCCCTCTCCCAATCCTAGGGCATGAGCAAAGCCCCAGGCCACTACACATGTGGGCTCCATATGACAATTGCCACCACAGCTGCAATCCTAGAAACATGCAAGTGTAGGAATCCACTAATTTTTATAGAATATACCTTCCACCAAGAAGGATCCAAAACAGTCAATCCTATTTAGGTCATTAACATAATCTTGCATCTAAGCAATGCAGATTAAACAAACAAACAACATTTTTGCTACCTTCAGAGTCAGCCCCTACACAGCAAATACCGTTCGTTCAAAGCTTAAATACAGTGTAAGTGGCATTACACTGCAGTGGAATAAATCAACTCACAAGGACAGAAAATTCAGAAGAGCTGAACCCAGACTGATGTACATTTTACACCTGCACCTCCAATAATGACAAATAAGTAACATCTCTCTGATTTTTTTCTTGCACTCCTGAGTAATTCCTTCAAGAATAACAAACATTAGAAGCTACTCTTCTTTTTTTACTAAAGCTTCAGACTGAATTCTAAAGCCATCTTTGCCACCTCCTTGCATCTTTCCATCATAAAATGTAGTCCCTGCTCTTACTGTACGTGCAACAAAACAAGGAAGAAAATTGCCATATGAGGCACCTGTACACAACACTGACAAAAGGCCAGCTCTGTAACCAATTACCGGAGTGAAGAGCTGAGTCCTAGGTGAATGAGTCCAGTGTAGAGCAAGGTATCCATGTCACAACAGATGGGTACCAGCACAAAGCAGATACTCTGTAACTGCTGATTGTATCTACTGAACTACAAAATTACTAACACTGAAATATGATAGGCCAGGAAGTCTCCCAACCATTTAAAATTTCAGACTAGGAAATCACCGATTCATTAAAGTGAGGAAAAGTCCTGTTTTGTAAATAAATTCAGTAAATGTTTATTTAAACAATACAAAAGAGTTCAAATGGAAGTGAGTGAAAAAAATCATTCTGAAAACCCGGTGACAAGGGAAATGTTTCTAGCCTACAGATACTGAAAATGCAGTGTCTGTTACAAACCAGCCTCCTGCTACTAGAAGTGTGCTTTAAGCCCTTGGCTATTCTTAAGAGCAGAAGGAGATTTACTCTTTCATCTTTCCCTCAAACCCATCTATTACTTTCCTAGAATCAGTCACTCTGACTCAGCAGAAACTGAGGATGCTCAGCATTTCCCAGGTTACTACATATACCTCACTAGCAGATCTGAGCCCAATTCAGAATACCTGAATTCAGCTACATGGCCACTAAAATGGTCCTCCCTGCTACGCCTGAGGGAGAAATGGGGGTCTGGAAAGAAAATTTCAGACTGAGAAAAGTTGCTTTCCATAGCAATGTTTGACAAAATAAACATTAGTATCTTTCTGTTCCTCAACTGCTTGAAAGAACCTTGCTAAACATACTGATAAAGATCAGTGAGATAGTAAAATACAATCTACTCAGATTTTGCATGTGCATGAGCCTCCAGCAAAACAAACAAAAAAGTCAAATATCTAGTTTGTAAAGACTGAATGTATCTTACAAGTCATTCTTGTCAGCAATTGGAGTCATTACAAGTCATTTACGTGGACTCCTATTTCACCTCAGAACTGCATGCAAGAGACGGCGTCAGTTTGCTTCTGTAATTGCCTAAGTGTGGATTGCTAGAGAAGTATGGCATGGGAATGCAAACAGCAGAACACGTATTCTAATAGTACACCTAGCCTCGACTACAGTGGTTTCTGAAAGAGAAAAGTGGCTATCAGGAAGCATTCCAATTCCCACCACTTTAGATGTTAAGAAATAAAATTCTCCCAAGGAATCAAGCTTCTGTCAGCAGACTGGTACACTGTAACTGTGAAAAATAAATTCTCATAACCTTGGAGTAAATCTCAAGTTCAAGGTCCTGGAAATGTTCACATTTCAGCCTTCTTTTTTTAAGAGTTCCAACACCACTGTATTTCAGCTTGCACCCATTATTCCTTGTCCTATTACTGGGCACTAGCTCCTGTATTTTGGCTTGCACCCATTATTCCTGGTCCTATTACTGGGCACCACCAAAACCAGCCTGGCACCTTCATCTTGACACAATCCCTCAGATATTTGTAGATGTTGAATAGATCCCCTCTTAGCCTTCTCTTCCCCAGACTAAAACAGCCCCAGTTCCCTCAGTCTTTCCTCATAGCAGAGATGTTCAAGTCACCCAAACATCCTCATGGATCTCTGCTGGACTCTCCCCAGTAAACCCCTGTGTCTCCTGCACTGAGGAGCCCAAAAACTGGAAACAGTATTCCAGGTGTGGTCTCACCAGGGCAGAGCTGGCAAGTTTATAGTGAGCTTGGGGAAGAACTATATCAGAGCTCTGAAAGAGCTCCCTGAAGTGCTTTTGATGAAAACTGATAAAGCCACATACTCAACTGGAAAGAAGACAGATCTAAAGTAGCATTAATGCAGCTACGCCTCAGGTGACTAATGTATGTTCAAAGTATCTGTAAGCATACTTTGAGTCAGGAAGCTTATGCAAATACTTGAAGGCAAAGATTTGATTTAAATTTGCCAGAGAAATTGGAACCTTCTAAAACTGAACACTGAAACTGAAATGCAGCCATTCATTTTCTAGGGCCAAATCACCCTAGATAGGTCTTTTGAAAAGGTGGAAGTACTTCCTTGAACAGCATTTAAAATTATTTTTTACTACATTCTTCTCTCAGTTTGGAGAACAGAAGGCTTTGGGGAGACCTAATAGCAGCCTTCCAGCACCTGAAGGAGGCTTACAAGAAGGCTGCAGAGGGACTGTTCACAAAGGCCTGCAGTGATAGGATGAGAGACAATGGTTTGAAACGAAAGGAGATTCAGGCTGGATGTTAGGAACAATTCTTTACCATGAGAGTGGAGGAACACTGCAACAGGTTGCCCAGGGAGGTAGTTGAGGCCCCATGCCTGGAGATACTCATGTTCAGGCTTAACAAGGCTCTGAGTAACCTGCTCTAGTGGAGGATGTCCCTGTTGACCGCAGCAGGGTTGGACTAGACTACCTTTAGAGATGTCTCCCAACCCAAACCATTCTATGACTTATTCTGTATATGTGCATGTACACAAAATGCATGCACACAAAACCTCTAAAAAATGTTGATTTATACCCACAATAGACAGACTATGGCCCAGCAGTCCTCTCATGCTAACAGTACCCAGTGTCACACACTACAGGGGCAGCAATAAATCCAACATTCTGGTGTGCTTGGTTTTACACTTGCTAGATTCCCCTCCTCCCCCATTTTCCTTCTTTCCAGAAAAACATTGCTTTTCTGTTAACAAAAGGTATTCCTGGAAACAACAGCAGCATATCAATAACTTAATCTATAATTACTTACTTTTCATACAGTCCTTCAACCTAACTGCTATTACACATTAGAATAAATGGTTATTACAGTATTTACTGTACTTCGCACTGCACTTTTCCAGAAAGGAAAAAAAAAACCAACACACCCAAGAAACCAATTATTGTTCTCAGTTGAAACCCATACTAGTAGTGACAGATTTAGTGGAGTGGGCAAAACGGGCTGGACTTGATGATCTCAGAGGACCTTTCGGACCTGGGTAATTTTATGATACTTAGGTACACCAAAAATAACTGCAGAAATACAGTCAATCAATGCAAACTGTGTACTGCCAAATATATGCAAAGGCACCTTAACCAGTCTCCCCTCACACACCTACCCCAACAGTCAGGAGAAAATGCCAGAAAACCTTCCTGCTTCTGAATGTCAAGAGCATTTGATGTGATGCCTGATATACATGAACCAGGGCCCCTGTTTAGCCAAGCATGTAAGTGTCTTGGAAAAAAGAGAACAAAACACACACACACACGAAATACTCCACAAACCACTACACACCACAAAACAAACAAAAAAAAACACACCACCAGATTTCTTAACTTGGCAAGGGCAATTCTGTCAGAGCTGCTTGACTAGCCATGGAAATGAACACAGCGAAAGGAGTGGTTTTGTAAACAAGAATAAGAAAGCATTTTGCTCATTTATTTAGGAACATTCTGAAGAAAATATTTGTGTGCTTTATTTTGAAGGTAGTTTTCTAGGACACAGCTAAGATCCCTGCAAACAGGCATTTAATATCACTTTGTAACATACTCTCTGCTCCACTAAAACTTGTGTTCAGCAGTATCAAGCTAAGCTCTCATTTGCAGTTACCTGTTGAGACTGTCAGCATGCTGAAGGATGCTATACCCACTGCTCCTGGGCAAATGTGGATGCCAGCAGGTGCCAGGTAAGTGCCAAGTTTTGTACAGGACCTCCAACATTGCCGTAACTGCTAAATTGCTCTTCCCACTGCTCTTAATTAGCAACATGACAATAGCACTTACAAGCTCCTATATAATGCATGTAGACACTATCAAAGAAACTGTGCCATTTAACAGAGTTACCACACCTAAGCAAATCAAATTCTCACTATCTCAACTGGTTATAACCATCCTACAAGCAGTAAGAACTTGCAGATAAACTGGGCTGGCCAAGAATTTTTCCACAGGAGTTTTGTTGGGGTGGGTGAATTTACTTCAACATAACTGAAACACTTCTGAACATCTGCTGAATAGGGCTTCTTCAAAAACCTAATGGAATTTTCTGTGAGCCAGCTATTCTCCAACAGAGAGCCAAAATTACAGTAAACCTTGGGAGAAGCAAAGTTCAGCTTATCAAATCAGGAAGTTACTATGGGTGTGCAGTCACAGAAGAGCTGACCACAACATCAAATTAGGCTTTTTATCAGTCATGCCCCTCCTTTGCTGAGAGCCACCCCAAGTAAAGGCAAAGGTGATTCCTAACAACTAATCTTTAAGTACCTATCTATATTTTCATGAAGTCGTGCCCAAAATTATCATCTTCATTCACAGAAATCAGCTCTGGCAATCACTCATACAGATTTCTTACTGCAGACTGAACAGGCACTCTGACAATAAGTCCTACCTTCCATTTAGCCACACACCAAAGCATTGCAGGGCTGGCTCTGCAGGCAGCAGGTGTGAGCTGCCAGTAGGCTGTGGTTAACAGAGCTCTGTCACTGGCATCCACAGAACTAATGATTTTGGCTCAACATTTTTTTCATTTATGAGAGAAAAATCCAAAAGACCCACATCTAAGAAACAATGTACACAGAGTAAGATTCAGCTCCATAGAGTTCACAGAATGGTTTGGGTTGGAAAGTACCTTGAAGATCACCAAGTTCCCTGCACTACTGATGCAGGTAGAGTTCCAAAAGCTGAACTTAACCCATATTTTTTTTCCAGGGATTCTGCTCATTAACTGAGACTAGAAGGAAGCTACCTCGACCTGCTGGCCACACTGTTCTTCATGTACCCCCATATGCCATTGATCTTGGCCACCAGTGCACATTTCTGCCTTATGGTCAGCCAGTTGTCCACCACCACTCCCAGGTCTTTTCCCACAGAGCTGCTCTCCAGCAGGTCAGCCCGTAACCTAGTGGTACTGCTGCAGATGGTTACTCCTCCTCTACACTTGTCCTTGTTGAATTTCATGAGGTTACTCTCTGCTCAACTCTCCAGCCTGCCTGGTTCATGCTGGATGGCAGCAGAGCCTGATAGTGTGTCAGCCACCCTGCCCGGTTTTGTGTCATCAACGAACTTACTGAGGGTCCTTCTCTGTCCCTTCATCCAGGTAGTTGATGAATACACTGAACAGGATTGGACCCACTACTGACTCCAGGGGAATACCACTTGTTATGGATGTCCAAGTAAACACTGTGCAACTGGCCACAACCCTGAGGCTCTATGCTTCAGATAGTTTTCAACCCACCACACTTTCCATCTAACTTGCACTTCCTAAGCTTGCCTGTAAGGATGCTGTGGAAAACATCCAAAGAAACCTTCACTGAAAACAGTGTTTCAGTATTGCAAAGCCATGAGAAATTGCCTGACACCTTTTTATGAAGACACTGCAGTTTCAGTTTCACTGTGCTTACTGTATGACCCACCTAGTGGCGGATAGCACTGGCTCACAAATCCACTATGAGGTTCAAAGCTGGCCATCTAAAACACTTGGGCTGGTCACACTGCTATGCATTCTCCAAAGCCTCAGTGATGCTTTTCACTAACACGAACAAATGCTTACCCACATTAACATCTAGAGAAGTGAAATAAAAAAAGGGCCACCAGTAACAGAGCAGTCCAAACATCCTGAAAACAAAGATTCTCTTCAAGAACTCAAGGTTCTCCTTTAACCTCAATGATTTCCTCAGAAGACTCTATGAAAGCTCAACCTGCTTTCAGTTTCAGGCTTTGATATTGATCAAAGTGAACAGTTGAAATCTAATCTATTTCTCAAGCTCTTTGCGTCACAGCTGCCAGTTATTTTTCATTGAGAGCAGCACACAATCAAAAACAAAGGGTTGCAAGGAAGAACAGGGACACTGACAGTAAAGCATCTCAGGTATGAACTAGGGTTTGGTTCCTACTTCAGATCTTTTTTTTGGCTTTCCATTTCCTAAGATAACCACAACATTCTGATTCTTAATGTTTTACAGCATTTTAGCTGTACAGCTTATGATAAATGCAGAAATGCAGAGTGGATTATTTTCAAGAATAAAAGTACATATTTGTATGAGTAACAAGATGCACCCACAGAGAAATACCAAACTAGCCACTGCTGAGATAATTTGCCCAGTGCCAAATTCTGACCTTCCTTCAGAACTGCTCTTGGAGGACAGTCAGCTTGAACACAGAACCCCTACTCAGAAAAGCCCTTAAGTGTTACTGAGTCTGTGAAACTTAAAACAAATATTTTGAGATATTTTCAGAGAAAAATGAACTCCAGCACATACTTGGTGTCTTTCTGAAGTGTTTCGGCAGTGTCGATGACACTAATGAAAACATCATAGTGGCACATGCAAGAAAATGTTTTTAAATCAAGAAAAGTCTTAGTTCTTCTTGTAATTCTTTTAGTACTACACTACAAAGCAAATAAGCATATCAAGTCTGACTGGGAAGGAGTTAGTGTTCTTCACAGCAGCCCAGATGGTGCTGTTTTGGATGTGTAGCTACCACAGTGCTGAAAACACATCAGTGTTTTGGCTATTGCTGAGCTCTGCTTGCACTATGCCAAGGCCTTCTCTCTTTCCCACTACACTCCCACAGTCAGAAGGCCCCATGAGGGTGGGTGAGAGGCTAGCAGAGGACACAGGTGGACAGCTGGCACAGACTGGCCAAAAGGATTGTTCAGACACCGGCTGGCTATTGGTCTGCCTGTTGGCGATGATGTACAACCTCCTTTGCTTTACTTGTTTGTCCCCTTCCCTCTTTTAGAATCATAGAATCGACCAGGTTGGAAGAGAACTCCAAGATCATCCAGTCCAACCTATGACCCAACCCTATCCATTCAACTAGACTATATGCCTCATCCAGCCTTTTCTTGAACATCTCCAGGGACAGCGACTCCACCACCTCTCTTCACCCATTGAATTTATTCCAATCAAGATTCAAGAGTTCTCCATATTTTGTTCTTCCTGTTTTTGCCCATTGTGGAGAGATGGTGCAGGAGTTAGCAAGCAGCTGTGTGGGTGCTTTGCTGCTGGCCAGGTTAAACCCAGCACAGCAAGTCATACAGAAAGTCCATTCCAGATTGGTGCACAATACCTTTATCAGACATGCTGACATAGAACTTGGCCCAATATTCAATGTCTACAGTATTCTATTACTCCAGTGGATATTATTAAGTCACTTGACAGTCAGATATCTGAGTATATCCTCAGCACAGCTCTACTGTCTTGAGAAGAATTTATCATTTCACTGATGGCAGAGAGACTACAGGAAAAGATTTTCACAACTGCTTAACAACTTTGGCCTCATTTCCAGGAAGAACTTTCACACACATTAGCCATCTTTTAACAGCAACCTAACAGTTTCTTAGACCTGAAAAAAAAAAACAGCCTTTGACAAGCCTGAGGGCTTGACTGACCTTCCTGCTACTGCACCTCCAAGCACATGATCTGGTTCACAAATCTGGACCTTCACTAACAAGCCAGCAACAATTTCCTTCTTAGAGCAACAAGATGTTATTCTGACATGGAAGACTAATTAAGCACACCTGAAAAAATACTCTTTTTCACTGAATTCACTGAATAGTAGCATTGCTCTTCTGAGAAATACTTGTGCTGTGCAACATTGCTGAAAAGGGTGGAGATGCTTCCAAGATATCTTGCTCTCTAGGCAAGCCATCTGTTTGAGAGCTCAAGGTCTGCTCAGGAACTGACCTGATGATTCACTTGGTTGTAGTAAACAGCGCTCTTAGCCAGACAAGTAATATTTCATCACGTACTTGGCCACGCTTGGGATCAGCAGATGTGCAAGAACCATTTTGGGCACCTATATCTTTTTATCTTCTTTCCTTTGAGACACAGCTCACCACTATTGCCGTGTGCTAAAAGGCTAACAGACTCTATTCAGCCAGTCTCTGCAATATTTCAAAGCCACAAGCTTTGGATTTTTGCCATGTAGCACTGCGTGGGGGAAAAAAAAAAAAAAGGAAAAAACAATTAAAAAGAGGCAAAATTAAATTCTTTAAGAAAACATTGTAACTGCCCTCCATCACAAAACTTGGGTGCCTGTAGTAACAGCTGCAAATGTGTCCTGCTCCTGCCTGTGTATTACAACATCTGGGCATTTCACAAACCTCAACACCCAATCTATTATTACCTTGAGAGCTGCGCTCACATGCAAGAGTACTATTATCTCCTTTTACAAAGGTAAAACTGAGGAATCAAGTGACTCACTGAAGATTTCTCAGGAAATCCAGATGTCCTAAGCTGCCAGTAAAATGGAGAATCTTAAAGACGCTTGAAAAGATGGTCATCTCCATTAGAATTACACAGAACAATGGGGTCATTAGCCCACTTCCTAGACTCAGGTTTGGACCAAACCTAACATGTTTTTGTAACATGCTGGACAGGGAGAAACTGCCTACTTTCATAGACAACAGCAAAGAGAATTGCTTGATACGTTAAAACTAAATATTTTCTTCAAAACACATGACAAAAAATTGGGTTCAGACCACCTCTAAATTAAGGCAGCAATCCCATTCACCAGTTTTGTAGTCTACAGGTTTATCTGATTTCCTTTTTTTATTATTATTCTGAAGCTGCCCTTTCCTACTCTCTGAACATCAACCTTGAACTCCACTTAGTGAGAGACAATTTCAGAATACCAGTTCAGCAGATCTTTTTGCTGCAAACCACAATACATCTTTAACAGCTGTTCGAAAAATGAAGAACAGGAGCAGCAGCAGGCCTGTGCCAGTGCGAGCTGATCAACTTTATGACTCAGAGAAAGATGATAAAGGAATGAACTTTATCTGTTATGGTGAAAGATAGACTCTACATACAAAACAGGAGCCAAAGCAGCTTCTGAGATCTGTAAGAAGGCTGCGCTGCCATGGTGAAAGAAGCCCCCAAAGTTCTTGGCTTCTTTTTTCTCACGCTGATAGACCTATAAATAAAGCACCTTCCTGTCTGTTATCTATCACACAGAAGTGCAATGTGACAGCAGGCACAATTAGCCACTGATCTGTGTTCCTGTGAGAAGTCAAAGCTATAAAGTAAAGAATTTCTACAGCACCATGTTACTAGCTGTTGCCTTCATGTTTTTTTTTCCCCTCGGGAATCACTGTGGCACATGGCTCTATGATCAGCTTTAGCAGGACAGCTCAAGAAGCCTGTTATATGAAGTACAGGTTGAAAGTGTGAGTTACAACTTTCTGACCGTTGAAAAGACACAGAAGTGATCTTACCGTTGTATATAGCTCCAGCTTCCGTTCTTATTTTTCTGTCTTCTCCAATACTGTGTCTTCTGCAAGAACAGCTGGAAGATAAAAGGAAAGCAACACTTGATTTTACTGCTTTCTTCTTACAGGAGATATTTGTGAAATAACACCCCTCACTGCCTTAATGTTCTGGTCAACACATGGGCTTGCTGATAGATGCCCTTAGTAGTTTTCACAGGGCTTATCTTCACTGCCATGCAAGCACAGGCAATTACCTAAGCCTTGTTCTTAACCACATTCCTGACCACGTACAATTCTCTCAGCTAAACCAAACTTGTTTTTAAGACTATTGCATATTTTAAACTCAAACTAGCCAGAACACATTGGGATGTGCAGAAAGATAAACGTCAGTGATGCAAACTGCAAAAGGGATGGAGGTGTCAGTTCTGGTAACCCACCAGTTCCTAATCAAATTCCCCTGAGCAGCATCAGTGCAGTTTTACCAGTAATTAGCGTTATTCTCCCAGGACCATTAACTCAGCTAAAACAAAGGCAAGCCCAGAGAGCAAAACCAGTGCTTTGCCCACAGTACAAGGCCTTTGCTGATTTACACACAAATTTCAGAGGATTCTCCCCAAAATTAGAGACACACAACCACAAGGACAGCTGAATGCCTGCTCATGTCCATACACAGATGAATGAGAACCTGAGTTCCCTGTTTTATTGAGTAATAAGTACGTTTTGTATTCTCCCACAGCTGTAAGAAAAGGGCAGTCATCAACTGGTCTACCAGTTTAGCCATGCATGCCAGACAGTAATTATTTCTTTCTAGTTACTACTTCAATGAGTTGCACAGTGGTCCTTGTTTGCTTTGATCTAAGATTTGTTCAGCAGTCCCACAGCTAACTCTAGCAGTAAGACATCATTTCTGATCATATAAACTGCCAAAATCAGCTCTTAATTGCATCTGAAACAGCCAGGTGTTCCCTCGAGTGCTTCACCTCGCAAAAGCTGCCACAACAAAAGCTCTCCTAGATTAGGTCCTGAAGTCCACTGCAGTCTGAATATCCATTTCTGCATGGCTTGGTGAGTCACAGCTATGTTCTCAATCAAAGGAATGAATGGAGGAATTTAAAATGTGATGCTTCAGTGAAGAAATACAAGTACTTACATATGTCATAGTGTTAAAGTGCAGGTCTGGGTATTGGGCATAATGGGCACAGATCCATGAGACCAGAGGCGCTGGAAACCTGGTGAGGGAAGCATGCTCCCACTTCCATGCCTTTGGCCAGAATATCCTAACCAAGAAGGGGCTAACACTGTGGCCTTTCCAGCACTTCATTCTCCAGGGTGAACAAGGACAAGACTTGGCTCTTTATTCCCTCCAAAGGAACACACAGGAGGGCTGAGAATCGGCCGGGACTGCACTGCTTTTGTCCAGTGAACACGTGAATCAAGACCACAACATTCTAAAGAGCTACTGCACTTAAACCAAGAAGTGGACATCTAGCTCCTTCCAGCACTGTCCCTACTCTGCAGGCAACACTTTCAGAGTTTAAACAGAAAAAAAAAAGAAATCAGATCACACACACTATTGTATTAAGCCACCCTACTTTGGGAAGGGTGATTCTGCTTTTTTGCTGCATCACACAGCACCTGCTAAACCCCAGTTCTGATCTTCAATTCAAACCGAGAGATTCCTCTCTATTTCAATGGAAAATTCGAACAAAAACAAACAAACAAACAAAACACCCCTCCAAATGAAAATAGTTCTTACAGGGCATCTCTCCATAATTTGATTACGATTCTAATTCACCACTTAACCTTTACTCATATTATAAAAAAAATCCCAACATATTTATGCAGGAAAAAAAAACAAGGTAGGAGAAATTAATTCAAGAGTAAAGGCATAACACTGAAAAGAAAATTTATTTTACTTCCATACTATCAGGGAAAATAATCTTGCTTAATGTCTGCAAATGTTTAAGGACCTTTCATTATGATGGGAAATTATAATTCTGCAAGTTATTTGTACTGTCAAACAAAAAATACACTGAAATAGGAAAGTATGGCATGACTGCAGAAAAGAACACAGACAACCAAAACAGTGTCCCATATCTCTCTGTGGCAAATCCATGGCTGATAAGGCCATGTGCCCGGAGATTACATAAAACACCCTCTTATAACCTTCATCTTATTGTCCCCCACTGCAGGATACAAAGAAAAAAGAAACATAACTTCAGATACCAACACCAAACCTCATATCAAGCTGAGCTTGGTGACAAACATCTGCAGCAAAACTAGCATAATCTAAAAACACAGCAGTAATCAGTGCTTGTCACAGCTCTTCAGAACATACAAATCAACCGATCCTTCCCCGTCTTGACCTCTGACCTTTTTAACAGGTCCCTAATCAGAATCATGAAATTGTCAGATCTGGAAGGGACCTCAAGTATTAGCTAGTTCCAACCCCACTGCCATGCACAGAGATACTTCACACTAGATCAGGTTGCTCAGAGCCCCATCCAGCCTGGCCTTAAAAGCTTCCACAGATGGGGCTTCCACCACCCCACTGGGCAACCTGTTGCAGTGTTTCACCACCCTCATGGTGAAGAACTTCTTCCTAACATCCAATCTGAATCTACTCACTTCTACTTTTGCTCCATTCCACCTAGTCCTATCACTACCTGACATCCTAAGAACTCCCTCAACCTAGTACTAAATGTGACACATGGCACATAAAAGCATTAGAAACAGATACTAAGATTAAATCCAGCCCACAACAGCCATTCAGAGAGATGTAGGCCTTGATTAATCTAAAGAGCATAATCAAAGCAAACCATGAGCTATGGAACACCCTGAACAGGAGTCCTCATCCTGTATGCATCATCTTTATGCTTTGGAACAGTAAAACATGCTCTTTTATCACTCTACTTCTGATGGAGTGATAAAGTGATAGCCCTGACCCCAACATTAAAGTTTCACACCATGCCAGTCACATGGGAGAGCTTAAAAAAAGAATTCTGCACTCAGCTAATTCCACTGTAGACTTAGGAGCCTTCTAGAGTCTAGCAGTAAACATAACCTTCAATCTCTCCATTCCTGAGCCTATATCCTAAACAAGGTCCAAAATACAGCATTAACTATAGACCAGTGACAAAGATTGGCACCAAAATTAACTAGGAGTTATATGACTGTGTCTAAATCAGCTCTTTGCTTTGTTGGAGCCAGCAGTAAAACAAAGGCCTCCAGTCCTAAACGAAACCCCCAACTTAAAACAGTGCATTCAGTCATCCAACACAACTTCAAATTTAAGCAGAAGCCACAAGATCCTACCTACAGTAGCCTGCACACAAGCAGAGAGATCTTGCAGAGCTGAATACTGAACACAACACTACATACTCATGAGCTCAACAAAAGACTACCGTAAGGAGAAGTGAAAGACTTCAGTCCTGCTAGATTGCAGGGTTCAGTGCATCCTTTTAACTCTAATGTCTCTGTCACTTCTACATTTCACGTCAATAATAGTTTCTTTGGATTTTGGTTTGTGGGGATGGATTTTAGCTTTTCCTTGTGGAAACTAAAAACTAGGTTTATTGATGGAATCAAAGACACACCAACCTGGGATGAATGGTGGTAACACAAGGATACAATGGACTGTGGCTACCTTTCATTTCAGGATATTTCTCTAGTGAAGCTGCTGATGGAACATCTAGTGTGAGAATCAAGTTGATGAGAGCCACGGAATCTTCTGCTGAATACTCCCACTGAGTGCACAAAGGTTATTTGGAATCTGGTACACACATTTAAAAAGTAAGATTTTGTGATGGTTTGGGAGTTACCCACCCTCACACACAATGAAATCACCCAGACTAGACTCAGCCAGCTGGAAGTTAAGGAATGAAGCTATATTTACAGCTTAGCACAATTTACAAACACATATATACACCAGTGTATACAGTTATATACAAGTTAAAAGTAATACAGAAACACAATACCCCTCCCAGAAATGACCAAATTGCCAGGAGGGTTCCCAACCCAAACCTCCTCCCTTAAGAAATAACCAGATCAACTCATGTCTATCTCATGTGATAAATCTGGAGAGATCTGAGGTGAGATGTCAAAAAGATGACAAGGAGGTTAGAGAAAAAAGGGTTAGGTTAGATTACAGTTAAGGCACAGGCAACTGCAGAGACCAGACCACCAGAAAGAAGAAACAAAACCAAGCTGAGCAGTGTGTGAGCAGTGACTAGTTGTGTTTCTCAGTAGAAGAATGAGGGATATAAGTTACTGGGCTTTTTTTTCTTCTCACAGCTAAGGATTTCTCTCAGTATAATATTCCAATTAGCCTCAAACCAGCACAGGTTTTGATGAGGTTTTTGGCACTTTGGGGTTTTTTTTTTGAGCTTTTTTGGTGTTTTTATTTAAGCCTAGCTAGTGAGTCTACTACCCTAATTTCCAATGCAGTTCTTTAGCACATGGAAAGCAAACCTCTGTGTCATTGACACTTGGTCAAACCTAAAGATATTTAGTCTTAGCCTTACACTCAAAGTAGACTGCAAGCTCTGAGGTAATCAGATAATAACAGGTGCTCCTTGTCTGTCACTGCTAAGCTTCAAGACAGTTGCAAGATCCCTGTTTTGCATCTCAGTATTTAGTCAATTAGTAACATACTCCAAGGCTGAACTCTGCCTGCCTTTACCACAAACACATTGCAGTTACTGACTACAGCCAGGAAACAGAGCATTATGGATATTTAGCAGGATCCAGCCTTTGGAGGACAATTCATGTTGACATTTAAAATGCGCACTTCTTAGCACAACAAAAGACGCATACGATTATAGAGCAGCATAAGCTCTTTGACTAAAGCCATCCTCGTCTGTATTTGCCAAAGACTTTACAGAAAAAGAAATCTGTTGACTCCAGGACTGGGAAACAACCAAATAAAATCTTCAGGATTGAATCAGTATTCATCCTGTGCCAGAACTCCGTTCAGTAACACAAGTAGAGTAATAGTACCACAGCAGGGCAAAGGACAGGATTCACGTTCAGCACTGGTCCTGCAGGGAATTACAGTAAATGAAGAACAGCTGCAAGAGGGAAGAAAACCTGTAAATGTTGTATGGTCTTGCCAAAGAGAAAAATTGTCTGTGAACCCTGCAATGCAATTAGACATACAACTGGCATCACTTCAGTTTCACAGCCAGCATGAAAGAGCATGGTTTAAAAAACAAGACAGCTCTGGAGTTTACTATGATCTATGCGCCTTAAAGAGCTAGAATATCCAGTCCTTCTAGCCTACCAAGCCCTGCCTGCTTGTGTGGGAACTGTGGTGTGAGCTAGAGCACCAACATGGCCTCAGACTCTTTATAGATAAAGACGACCACATATAGACTCTTTAAACACCTTTTCTCTTAATAGTTCTGTCATTATTTTGGTCTGTTACTCCTCCTAACAGTGCCTGTCAACATTTTCCTCGCAAAGGATGAAGTACATAATCCAATTCTTGCTGACAAAACTGGAGCTGGAATGGACCTATAACAGACATGCATAAGCCATATGACACTGGGAATACAACACCTCACAGTCAAACACCTAAAATCTCACCAGAGAGGAAATCTTCTACAAGTTCCCCATTAGAAGAATTGGACCCACTGGAAACTCAAAATAGTTAGAGGACTGAATTGCAGGTCCCACTAAAGCACTGTATCTCTGACAATGAGCGGAACAAAACACTTAGAAGCCCTGCTTCCTACAAGGATTGCTGTCTTCTTCCTCCACTCTCCACACTTGTGATAGATGGGGATAGCTTTTTCCCACAGCTGGAAATGTTTTACTCAAAATGTGTTTATTTATCCTCCATCTCTGGCTGACTCGGATAGCTCCATTTATTTTAGTTTTCTTCATTCTCGCAGACAATAACAGGGTTTCTGTAACTAACTCTAGGTACACTGTTAATGATTTAAGGGAGTTCTCTGATAAGCAAGAAACTCATCCACATGTTTCAAGCCAAGCCTTATTTTATGAATTAACTTGAAAAGAAATTGGGAGCCTGAAGGCACTAAAAACAAAATTACACTCTTCTTTCTGCAGAATTCTTCTGTGGACCCGAGTTGAAAACACCATAGCTACACAGGCACCTCCAAGCGTCTGTACACTCTGTCAACATCAGCTAATTTGATTTAAGATGAGAATTTTAAGGTAAGACCACATGCCAAAATTATTCCACTAAAGGGCAGGAATGGACTGCTGAAGCTACATTTCATAAAAATTATGAGATCCTCAGCCAAATGATTATGACAGCTCTTCATTATGATCATGACTTGAAAAAAAATTCTCTAACAATTCCAAGCTAAGCTTTGTGCTCTTCTCCCTACCCTGAACCAAGGATGAACATGAAGTGTATCTGAAAAGTCAATATCCCAGCTGGGGTTAGCAAGACTGTCTGATGGCACAAACCATTATTTGTTATTCCTTGCTTCTAGGCAGGATTCCAGCTCCTGAACTTAATGAGTTTGTGCAGAATCCTAGAAATAGTCCAGTATACTGAAAAAGCTTATTTAAAATAGAAAGCCTTTTTTGAGTAGCCAAGTGGAGTATTCAAGGAAAAAAAAAAAAAGATAGCTGAAGATCTACTATTCTGTTTTGTTTGGATCCGTACAGCAGCCTAATCCAAAGAAAGAAACCAGGTTAGTGGGGGTTTTGGTACATTTGCTTTGAGAGTTGTGGGAATGCTGGTAACCAAGCAACACCACAAAGCTGGAAAGTGCCAATTAAGACAATTGCTGATACTTTGAAGAGTCAGGACACATTCAGTGTCTAGAGGAGCTGCAGAATCTCCAGATTGGGTTATCCGTTAGGATCTTTCCTGTGGAGATAAGCCACAAGAGTTGGGGCTGTTCAGCCTGAAGAACCAAAAGCTCTGTGGAGACCTTATATAGCCTTCCAGCACCTGAAGGAGGCCTACAAGAAATCTGAGGAGGGACATTTTACAAAGGCTTGTAGTGATAGGATGAGAGGGAATGGACTGAAACTTGAGTAGGGCAGATTTAGACCGGAGATTAGGAAGAAATTCTTTACAGTGAAGATGGTGAGACACTGCAATAGGTTGCCCAGGGAGAGTATGGAAGTTGCCCTCCTTGAGGGTGTTCACAGCCAGGTTGGATGAGGCCTTGAGCAACCTGATCTAGTGCCCCCATGGCAGAGGGGTTGGAACTAGATCATCTTCAAAGTCCCTTCCAACTCGAACCATTCTACGAACCTATGCTTCTTCAGGGGCCACAAGATCCTAAAACTGAAAAGATTCTGTACAATCCATGGGCCTTCCACACCTCTGTGTGAGAACTGCCTCCTCTGAACTGAATTCTGCTGCCACTTGGCAGTCTGCTGCGAGTTTTACTCGCCATTTTTCCACACTGAAAGGGCAAGTTTGTCATGAAAACTTTCTGTTACTGAGGCTGGGGAACTCAAAGCTTACACTCAAACAGTGTAAGTCTTAGCAAGCTACAAGTAGCCTCCAAGGGTTTACTAGAACCTACATCAATGTGACTGTTAGTTCATACAGAACATAACCTAATTGCTAATTCTAAAATGATGATCATAGAAGTATAACTAAAATGAAAAGAAAAAGTTATCCACAACGTCATTTTCTAGGCAAAAACTACCCTTCCATTCATCTCTAGCAAATCAGAAGAATTAAGCATTTTACAGCTTCTAGAATTAACAACAGCTGAAACACCTCATTTTCAATCCAAGCACAACCACCGCCATTTTCACTCTGGCACATCCCCCATGTCCAGTCCCCCGTCTGAAGGGAGACATACTTCACGTTTTGGACACTGAAGTGAAATAAATTTTGTTATTTTGGTTTTAAAGCAATTTTTTAAAAGCACTTTAAAACCAAAATCAGAATTGGTCTTCATAATAAAGCTAATGTATATACTTTTGTATACACATTTCAAGACAATCATATTCCGAGACAGAAAAGTATGGATATAATGCTTTTCCAAATAAACAGGAGGCAGGGCAGGGAAAGTACGTCTGGGTACACAGGCTTTTCAATGAGTAAGAGGTTAGCCACATCCAGGGCTGCATTAAAAAAAGTGAGGCCAGCTGGTCGAGTGACATGATTCCATCCCTCTGCTCTGCTCTTGTGAGACCCCACCTAGAGTATTGCATGCAGCTCTGCAGCCCACAAGACAAGACAGACATGGATCTGTTGGAGAAGGTCCAAGAGGGCCATAAAGATGACCAGAGGGTTGGGCATCTCTCCTGTGAGGACAGGCTGAGAGTTAGAGTTGTTCAGCCTGGAAATGAGAAGTTCCTGAAAAGAACCTAAAGCTAAGGAGGTACTTTTTCATCAAGGCCTGTGGTGATGGGACAAGGGGCAATGGTTTTAAACTAGAGCAGGGTAGACTTAGACTGGACATCAGGAAGAAGTTCCTTATTCTGAGGGTGGTGAGACACTGGAACAGGTTGCCCAGAGAAGTTTTGGGCACATCATCCCTGGAAGTGCTCAGGGACAGGGTGGATGAGGCTTTGAGCAGCCTGGCCTGGTCTCAGGGGAAGTGTCCCTGCTCATGGCACAGGAGTTGGAATTAGATGCTCTTTAAGGTTTGTCCAACTGAAGGCATGCAGCATAAACACAGCATCTGCAGCCCTGATGCATTATCTATCACATACTGATTGATTCAATAGACACCCTTGTGTCAATCAGTATGTGATAGATAATGCGTCAGGGCTGCAGATGCTGAGTTTATGCTGCATGCAGACAGCATTACAGTGGCTTAACATCGGAGGTAAGGCAGCACTATCAGTACCTAAAGCATGGCTTTTACAGTGCACTACCCAGAATCATAGACTACAATAATTAACCATTAAAATCACAAAAAAGCCTCAACTAGAGATCAGACTGAAAGATGTCCCATTCCAGCTACACTGGGACGCGCAGATAAAGAAGCTTCTGGGAACTTGGTCTACTGCCATCCTAGCCGTATTTGCAAAAAAAAGGAAAAAAAAAGACCACTCCATGAAAGTGAAATGCAGAACTTTTCATCAACACTAAATCATGCCACGACAGCCTTGAGCCTGCCTCTGTAACAACCTAAGTGGACAGGAAGTCCAGGGAAGACAACAGCATCTCCCAGGAATCCGTACTGGAAAGCAGCCTGGCAGAGGGATGTACACTCTGCATCACCTACTGGAACAGGTCCTGCATCTTGCTCAGAGCAACAACTCTGCCCTGAGTCCAGTACTGCAGTGGCAATGGGGTCCTCAAGTCTAATTCCACCTCTCTTCATCCTAGCTGGCCTAATCTCTGAAAAGCAGCAGAATTAAGAACACCCAGATAGCTATCACCAATTCTATCATCAGAAGCCGTTTCAAATTCTTCCTGGTGCTCCCACAAGAGCTGGACACAATCATGAAGCACGTTTTATAGTATAGATATCCCAGGAGTAGATACATCCCTTCTCATATGGAACTCCCAATTCTTATTTCTCTCCATTTAGAATGGGGAAAGACTCCCTTTTCTAGCTGCATGTAAATTCTAAGAATGGGATCACAATGAAATTTAAAAAAAAAAAAAAAAAAACTTACAAATGAAAATATAGTTCTTGCCTCTTGTGAAGTTGTAATAGGAAGGAGGAGCAAAAGGACCCAGGGGATCTCAGACTCCATCATGACTGTAAATGAGATCTCGTTTCCGTGTGGTATTTCACATCGCAAAGCAGGCAGAGGTCTCAGAGCCCCAAGAGAGAAAGTTCCATGAAACACCAACTTGTACATCAAAGCAGCCTTTTCTTGGGAGTGACATACAAATGACACAATGCCCTAACTTGTGAAGCAATTTTCTCACACTGGAACTTACTTTTAAAAGCAAAAACAGAGCCCAGTTTGCTTCTAATGAGTTTGGCTAAAAGTGAATGCTGGTGCAAATTAGGAATGCCTTCAGTGAACTCAGGATGTACACTATGCAACTGTGCTAAACAAAATCAGAGTCAGCCTCAGTTTATTGGTGTAGCACCTTCTGTATGGATCATTTCTTCACAATTTTTCTGTATCACTGCTAACACTGAGCCTCAGCAACTGAGGACTTGGCACCTCTGCTCCAAGAGCCTTTGACATATCAAGAGTAAAGTTTGTTCCAGTAGTATCCATTGACCCACAAGACATAGTCTGAATATTTTGTGGCACACTAGAAGTCATAACATGTTGCATTTAAAGTCAGAAATTTACAAAGAAAATACTATGTGCATGCAATGCAGTTAAGCTACCATCTCTACCCAACCTTTGCTTTGTATCTATGACTTCTGCTTGGCTCAGCTCAGCAAACTCACACTACATTGATCTTATTTAGCTTTCTGTTTTATTTCCCAAGGTTTTTGCCGCTTCAGAGCAGAAAATAAATACAGCTACAATATTTCTTGTTCCCAAAGTTTCCTGGCTCTCACAGTTGGACCTGCACGGTATAGGCTCTGCTTTCACCACTCATGAGAAAACAACTCAGCATCATCCTTTTAACTTTTGTCCTCAGTATGAGCAACCGAAGCTTCCACATGCCAGCAAATACCCCACCTGCAGACTTCAAACATGCATGCTGCCTGACCATCTCAATTTACTTTCATCACTAATATGTTCAACACTAAAATTTATCTCAGGCATTCTGGTTCATCTCTTATCTACTGAATTACTGAAGTCAGTGAATGTGAGCAGCCACAGAAGCAGCTCCTGGTGCATGTTCAGGACTATGGCATGCTGTAAAAGCCAGCCATTAAAAGCAGAACTACAAAGTTTAAAAATAAAGAGCGAAATGCTTATACCTTTTTACCTTGTTACCTTTTCACATCTTGTACACAATGAAATGCCTCATTTAAAACCAATCATGCTAACAGTGAGCTATCAGTACTCAAGCCAGCCCTGAAAATCCACTGCTGTCTTTCCTCAGTTATTCCCTGCCAGCAGTATCTGATTAGGGAGCTGACCTAACTAAAGGGCCACGAGACCAAACGGATCAGAAATGGTGTGTTAGGTGCATGCTGCTATGCACGCAGAACTGACTGGAGGCATGACATCATTTCCCAGGATGAGCTCAGAAGGAAAAAGGAAAGAAAAAAATGCAGACCTTTAAAATCTTCATTGAAATTCCTATTTAGAGTAGGAAACTTTGATAATACTACAAGCTTTAATTACATCTTCTGTAATGAGTAAATAAAATGAGATTAAGAGAAACATTTTAAAAAGAAATTTTAATGTACTACAAATACTTTTTATAAGCCCCATTTCTCCTGCTAGGTTGATCTTAATGCAGGATCAAGCTGTAGGAAGGTAAATCTGACAGACTCTTTTGAAGAAGAAAACAAAGGGCAATGGTTTGAAAGTGGAGCAGATTTAGGTTGGACATCAGAAGGAAGTTCATTGCAAAGAAATACTGGAACAGGCTGTCCAGGGATGTGGTTGAGGCCTCACCCCTGAAGACATCCAAGATCAGACTCAATACAGCCCTGAGCAGCCTGATCTAATTGGAGGTATCCCTGTTGAGTGTAGGGGGAGGGTTGGACAAGATGATCTTTGAGGGTCTCTTCCAACACAGTGCAATCTGTGTTTCTGTAAAAAACGTAAATCTGTCGTGTAAGAAAGGATACAGACTTTTGAGTAGAGTAACTCATACTTACCTTCACCTCTGCACATATGATATACACATCTTAGACTTCCTTGCTTTGTGGATGTTGAAAACCTTACACAGCAAAGTTGGTATCATGCTGAAAAAGAGGGGCTGACAGATTTACATCCCATCACTGCCATTTGACTGCTTTTGGATGTTTAACTACATTGCAATTTGTGCACTGCATGTGTGTGGGCTTGCATTAAGGTTTTAGGAGGTTGAGCAAGGTGATTTGTGTTTGGTTGGGCTGTTCTGTTTTTTAAACTTTTATCCATGGATAGGAACCCTTCTACATTTTTATTAAGGAAGAGGGTTAATAATTTATGGAATTCATCTGCTATTCAATAGCCTGCATAGCCCCACATTTTCTATTTCAATTAACAGAAGATTCCTTCCGAAAGGTCTTTCCCATAGCCAGTATTGTCATCTGAAAATGACCAAAAATGCAGTGTATGACAGCCCCTGAGCTCCCTCCCAGAAAAATCCTTAACTAGCAAAAGGCAAAGCCTTTTATGGAGTCTGGTACCAAATTTGTTTAAAGACAAAGTCCAAAAACCAGTACACTCAGTAGGAGCTATCCAAAACCAGCCCAGCTGCCTGCTAGCACCAGTTTCAGCAGCTCCCCAAGCCCACCAGGACTCCAGGAGGAATGCTGCTCCCAAACCCATCTGGTCAAGCACTTTCACCACACTCCTAGCTCACAGGACAAGATTCCCAAAGGAGGCGTCCTTCCTGGGTCTTTTGGCACTGCAGAAAAACAGCCCTTGCTACCATGCTGGTTGACCATTTTCCTCTCAACCAATTCTGGAGAGCTGGGCTCTGACTTCCCATGCAGCTTAGTGCAGATGCAGAACCTGGCAGGCTGAGTTCAGCCCAGAACAAGCACACCATAACACTATGCACTTACAATTTACAAAAAAGAGGAATCTTTAATACCAGGCTGAGCAGCTCTCCAGAAGGTAGATGATCTCTTTATTCACTGAAAACAGTACATGATAGTTCAAAGGTGCGATATTCAGTTTAATTAATGATTGCATTTACATTGCTTCATCTCTTCAATACGATGCAACAATGGTTACAGTTTAATAGACCTTGCAATTGCAAGATAATCCTTCTGCCATTTAACAAGCCCCTTGCTACAGCTTAATCTTTTTTTGCTCTTTGGCAGTTCTCATTAAAATGCTTTGGAAGGTACCACCATTCATCCATGGTCTGATGTTCACAGGACCTGACTGTACACAATTCCAATTAAAACTTTCTTCACCCAGCAGCTCTGAAAATTCAATACCAGGAAGGCAATTACAAGTTTCCAACTCTTTCTCACCTATGGGGTAACATGGAAAATAAGCAGGGTTGTGTACAGAGGTGGGACTCGTGTCAAAACACGTAACAACCTCAACTCATCTCATCAGCATGGAGAAGGGCAGCCCATCACTCATCCACTGCATCGCCATCACTTGTCAGAATTTACACACACAACCATCTGTTGCCAGACTAGGCAATGGCAGAGTGACTTTCCAGGCTGCCAAATGCCTGTCTTTGTACAGAACTTACTTGGTTTTCAATGTTTACTCCCCTTACTACAAAACAAAATACAGCACTTCACATGATAGAGTAGCCTCCATTTGTAACCTGTGGACTGTGAGCTCTCTCACAAAACTGCCATGAGTTTCAGGACTAAGCACTACAGAAGCACAGGACTAGTTGCGTGAAAGGCAGCATGCTGCTGCAGCCTGCTCCACAGCTGTCTCTCAGGCCATATTCTTGGGTAAAGACAGAGAACCAAACTCCAACTTGCATCAGAAGTACTACAAAACTTCCAACACATGTAGAGCTCCAACAGGACCTTAGTTGGAAACACCCCTAAGCTGCAGGAGACCTAGACTACACATTTCTCAGAGACACGAAAGACTTGTGGCCCTCACAACAGGAAAAAACTGTGAGGTTACAGGCCATGCTGTGATGTAACCCCAGGAGTACACAGATTCACAGATTGCTTTGCGTTGAAAGGAACTCTGAAAAGTCACCTTGTCCAACCTCCCTGCAGTTAGTAGGGACACCTTTAGAACCACAGTGTATCAAAAAGTCCACTAACCTTGACATTAAAAGTAACTACATGACAGCATAAAAAAGATAATACAAATATTAAGAAGATCATAAATCAAGACACTGATTTTACACCCATATCACAGAAGTACAACTTCTGTGTACGTTGAGGATTTCCTGTCTTCAGCACATGCCAGAAAAACTATGACATTTTCCACAGACTCCTTCGACACAAAGATAAACACTAGAGCATCAGGGTTCTTCCACTGTAAAGCTCAAGGTTTCCCCAAAATATCCTTGTCTGGATAGTTATTTTACTTCTTTTAAGATAAAGTACCAATTCCAACATGGAAAAAGGGTAGTGTGACTAGCACAATCAATTCTATGCCAACCATGTTCTCCAGCCTTCTGCAAAACCTTCCAACTCACCAGCAATTCAGTAAAGGATCAACATACATAGATGAATGAGGCACAAGGGCATGGATATTAGAGACAGGTGTGTGGATTTAGCAACAAATAATAAAGAACTGGTTTGAGTCACAAGGAAGCAATGATGATGGGATTTCAGCAAGCATAAGCCCCAAGAGAATCTAGCTTTGAATCAGTAATGTGAGTTGTTGCAAGCCCACAATTTCCGTCAGATCCTTAACCAAGTGGCCAAACCCGAGGAAAACCACATAGGAGGCAGGGAAGGCCAGATTTTGTGTTACCATCAGACACAAAAGATGTTCTCCATAAGGATCCCCTTTCCTCCTCACTTCACAGGCTTCCATTCCCACTTGATTATTTAAGTAGGCATGATCAAACATCTAGTGCCTTCTGACTGCCAGAGCTCCTTCTGGACCCTGGGACTGTCCCCAAACTTTCTCCCTCACCCAGGCTCCTTCCAACCACTGTCTTCTGCTCTCTTCACCTCTACAAGCCTCTACGAATTCTTCTTGCACAGCACCTGCTCTGTTTCATCTGTATTTGCCTCGCACTGCAGACCTCTTCAGGGCACTTTTGACAGATACACCTCTTGTCCTACCCATGCTACAGCTCTGCACATCAAGAGGTGACTCTGCCACTTCATTCTGGCAAGACCTCACCTGGAGTACTGTGTTCAGCTATGGGATCCCCAACACAAAAGGGACATTGACCTACTGGAGCAAGACCAGAGGAGGGTCACCAAGATGATCAGAGGGCTGGAGCACCTCTTCTATGAGAACAGGTTAAAAGAACTGGAGCTGTTCAGCCTGGAGAAGAGAAGACTCCAAGAAGACTTTAGAGCTGCATTTCAGTATCTCTAGGGGACCTGATAGAACTGGGGTTGTTCAGCCTGGAGAAGAGAAGGCTCATGGGAGACCTTAGAGATGCATTTTAGTACCTAAGGGCACATTCAGGAAGGCTGGGGAAGGACTGTTTAGAAGGGCTTGGAGCGATTGGACAAGGGGCAATGGTCTGAAACTGGAGCAGGGTAGACAGGTTGGACAGAAGGGCGAGTGGTGAAACAGTGGAAAAGGCTGCCCTGGGATGTGGTTGAGGCCCCATTCTACAGACATTCAAGATCAGACCCAATGCATCCCTGGGTTGCCTGATTTGGTTGAAGGTCTCCCTGCTGACTGCAGGGGAATTGGACAAGATGACCTTTGAGGATCCCTTCCAACTCAATGCAATTCATGAATACTGTCTGTTCCTCTTTTGTTGCTTCAGGCCTGACTGCTGCTGTTAGCCAGATGATCCAATCATTCTGGCTTCCACTGTGTTTGTACACAGTGTAAGTTGGCTATTGCAAAGGAAGAAACCCTCCAAGTTCTTGGAGAATATTAATGAGGTTTCCTTCCTTCTGGCTGAAAACAAAGCAGCTGCAGTACATGGGAAACTTCTGGAGCTGCAGGAACAGACGGGGAAGTATCTCTTCATCTGATGAGTACAGTGCAAGTAGCCTATCTCCACACCATCCCTCTCCTCAGCAACTCCAAAACAAGGAGCACAAGCTCTGATACTAACACCAAAGCAGAACTTCAAGCCAGCAGCTCAAATCAGCCAACTCAAAACAATTTCTAGCTTGTGCTAAGTCATTATTGGAAAACCAAATTACAGAAAAGAGCCTGCACTTCATTCAGACTGAGTCCTAAAGTTGACTAAATCCAACTCAGCATGGGCTAGTATTACCATGCAGGAATTCCCTCCATCAACACTGAAAGGAGAAGTCCCACAGTGAAGATACTTTGGCACTTGTAGTCTTTTCCACTGATAGTATAAACCACAGTCTCTGAAGATATTCCCACTCAGAAGTACAACCACACCCAGACTGCAAATGCAAGGTTTTCATCACATTTAATTCTACTCAGAGAAGTTTACACAGTACTGTAAAAGTGAATAGCTAAAATGCAGTGCAGAAGTGAAAGTGAAACCCTGGACGTGTGTAGGACAGGCCATACTGGAAATTAGTTTTATATATAGCTAAGAAAGTAACTAAGTCTGAAACAAACATTTGAGTAAGTGCTCCAGCTTAGCCATCCAAAGCCCAAATACTCATTCTTGGAAGTTGTACCTAAACCAGTAAGGAAGCCTCAAGTCCCAGACTGGCATCTCATTAGCTGTCAGCATGCATCAGTCAGCAACAGGAATAAGAGCCATGTGTCACAAAGAGCTCCAGCACCGAATCTTCAGGGCAACCTCTGCCCAGGTTTCTAACAAAACCAGCCAGGACCCTGAAGAGCTCCATTGTTCAGCAGTATCTCACAGCACAGACACTATCTATCTTCTAGTTCTGTTCCACACAAGATGCATGTCAATCCTGCCATGGATTTTGCATAAGCTTGGGACAGCAAACTTGCCCTGAATGTGAGGTGTTTGTTTTGAAATGCTGCCAGGCAAGTTGGCCTTACCAGCACAGAAGGATCACAATGCAGTAAGACTGTGCAGCCAACTCAACAGTGGTAGCAACTAACTCAAAATACACTCATGAGTTTTCAAAATAGTCACCTCCAGAGAAATCCTGCTCACAGCCCACTTGGCCCCACACAGCACCAAGAGGTAACCTTGCTCAACATCACTGAAAACACAAGACAGAACCAACCCACTTAGAAGCACAGTCCATGGAAACACTAGGGTTAACTTACCATTTTTCAAAAGAAACCACCCAAAACCAAACAAACAGAAGTAGAATAGACCTTCAGTCAATGAACACCAAATAAAATCGTTGCCGTTTACACAGGCTGAAACCTGTTCCCAACTCTGAACAGCAGCATTCACAAAAGTATTGGTATTCACAAGCAGGTGAGACTTCTTTGTCATTTGAACTCTCTACCTTTTCAGCACTTGGGAGATTAGATTCATCAGTAATTTAAACACTGCACACAGCCATAGGCATCTTTTTCAGCCAGCAAACCACTAGAAAGAATACTGAAAGGCTATTATGAAGGCAAATCGTCACCCTTTCCTTGAATGGAAAATTGGTGACTGTTCACAATAGTTAGAAAGGACCTTTGGACTGAAGGGAAAGGAGTCAGAGCCCTGCAGATTCATTCGCAACTCATGGTTTTTGAAGAAACTGTATAGCTTCAGCTAAGAGCAAAGCAAGAAATGGCTGGGCTTTGAAAAGGTTATGCCATGGCCTTTGCCTACTATGTATAAGTAAAGCTTATTTTTAGATTAGTTTCTTCGACATTACAAAAAGATGGGCAGCTATCTCATGTTGCTATTGTTTCACAAGAGGAGTATAAAACACTCGCAGAGTTTCAACTTTATCCCAACCCCCTAATTAGCATCTGCCTCTTCTCAACAGAAAATCACCAGAAGCCTTTCTGGTACAAGATCTATCAAGAGAAATTGCACTGGGGTAAAAGTGAAAGCACTGCCACTTCAGCAATTGAGGAAATTTGCCATCACCCATGAAGAACATGGTGGCCCATTCAACAGAAAGACATTTTTTATATTCAGGAAACAGCACACAACTCTTCAATTTTGAGGTCTGGTTTTGAAGTCTGTTTCTGAAGCCTCTCACAAAAAAGGATTGATAACATCTGCCAACAGCTTCACAGAAGAAATGTTTTACTTTTCCACCTGTCCCGGTCACATTTTCAGTTCTCAGATCTTGCACAAATACTCATGCACCCAAAGAGGATTTACTTTCATTACAGATTTATAATAAACAAGCTTCACACAGACACACTTTCAGCAAGAAAGACAGTGAGGGTTACAAAGCAAAAAACAGATTTCTTTTAATCCATATCCAGAACCAGGGAGTTACCACACTTCCGTTCAGAAACAAAAGTCACAGTGGTCAGAGTTGGCCTCTTCACCCCAAAGATTCTGAAACTCAACAGTCAAATATGTCCATTTTCACTCTCCAACTTTTTGCTACATCCTAGAATTTATATTACTTCTACCCCCACAACCTTTCCTGAAATCAAGCCATATGATCAAGGTGCCAGTTGGATTTAGCTCTTCTAACCACACTATCAAATTACATCCGGCATGGAGCTGGTCTTTGTCATGTTACAAGACGGCAGTACTGGGAGCACAGTCGTTCCTGCAGGCATCACCTGCAATGACACTTTCAGATATGTATCAGAAGCAAAAGTCCTGCCATGCCAAATATTGCTTTAAGGTCACTGCACACTCCACCATCTCATGCTCTGTAAAACACAAGCTGAAAGTCCTCAGGACTAAAGAGAACCTTGCAAATGCAAAGCAGAAGCAAAATAATGCTGCACCATCATCTTGAAGTTCAAGGTACTCAGAAACAAACAAGGCAGAGAGACATGAACTACACAGCCCCTCTGCTAATCTCAGTGAAGTTCAGTACCAAATTCTTTGATATGATGGTGCTATGGAATGCTGATTTCAAACAGCTAATAGCAGTGGAAGGTTCTCCATCTAAAATAAAGGCCAAAGTTAAGTATTTCATCACTGTTCATTTTTGCATGTGAAGGAAAGAACTGAGAAAGCTGGTGAGACATCTGAGTAGGGAAGAAAAGGCAGAAGGAGAAAGAGAGACATTGAAAGTAGAAAAATGTGGAGGATGGAGGAATCAGCACCAGCCTCAAGCACAGAGTCACAGACAGTAAAATCCTTAATATTAACTACAAGTTAAAACACAATTAACAGTTAACTGCAAGGTGTTTCTCCTCCCTTGAACTCAGTGCAAAATCTCACTGCCCCTGGGTCTTCTGCCCCAAACTGCTATGTTGATTTACTTTTATCCTCTGATGTACAGCAAGAAGTGGAGTTTGACCCCTCTATGTTGTAAAGCGCCACACCAAAGAGGCCTGAGAAAATGGTTGAGAACTTTTTTCTGTAACCCACATCACCATCATTATTTAAGTGTCCCAAAAACACTCTAGGAAATTACAAAAGGCACCACGTGTGGGTATAAAGGAACACAAATGCAACAGCCTGGGCTAATTAACACCACATACAGATTGCCTACAACTGCTGACAGGCACAGCTTTTGGGAATTCCATCATTACTAGAGGAAAACTGAAAGAAAACGTAAAACACATCACAGGCCATTGGAATCTTGTGCTTTCTCTTAAGAACAAGCCAGAAGCAACTAGAGTTCCGGACAGGTGTTTCCTCATGACTTGGGAAATGGTGGAAAAGTGTCCTGACACAGCCTCATTTCCACCCGTTTGAGCAAGGCAAACTAGGTAAGAAAAGTCAATCCAGATTCAGAACCAAACCTCAATCAACACTGAATGTGCTTAGAAATTTTTTTTGTTCAATTTTCAGGCTCATTACTCTACACCAGAACAAACCAATTCAGCACATGTTCCTTCTCAGACATCCACCTGGGCATAAGGACTACAAAAGTAAGACTCCACACTTAAGGATAAGCCTGAGAACGTTTTGAAGAGTACTTAATTTACTTAATTCTTAACAACACTACTTCCTTACACAGTAGATTTCCCAGAGTCGTGACCTTACCTCCTCACATGTTTATACAGCACCTGACACAGCACAAGCCTTATCTCAATTGGTGTCTCCTTACATTTAGCAGATCCTGCTGTTCCCATAACGGGCCAAACTCCGGTGACACAATTAGTGAGAGAACACTCACAGCCCAGCAGCAGCGTTCAGCTCCAGCAGGTCGCGATGGTGGCGGACAAAATCCATCATCCCGTTCTGACCTGGAAATCACTTTGCGTTTACACAGTCTGACGGAGTTCATGGAAACAATTGTGGCAAGGGCGCAGCAGCGTCCTGCTCACAGCAGCCTGAAGTGGCACTCAACAGGTTCCCACCTAGGATTTCTTTCATAGCCATAAATAAATTCCTAGTTAACCGCAGCAGTGTTCTCCCCCTTCTATTCAGAAAGCTTTTAGTTCACCTTCCTTAGATCACCACATTTTGAAAATATCTTATGACTACATCAAAGAATGACAAAAAATATGCTTTACACATATACTGGCAACTCAAACGTTAACAGAAAAGAATTCCCATGGAAGATGATTAGTTTACTTGAAGCACATTTTCAAGCTGTAATCAACCAAACCAGTGCAGGGCAATGTGACCTGGAATGAAACAAACGTATTTTCTGGGGTGCACTCTCCCGCAGAAAACGAATCTGGCAAAACAAGTGATTCACAATTCGGGATGATGAGGCTGAGAGTAGGGAGCAACTCACACTACTGGCTTACAGCTCAACAAAGGAAGCACTGCATTCTGAGAGAGAATAAAGAAATATTGCCAGCTGCTTATGGACGAATTCCACACCTACCGAGCACATTTTTCACGCACAGTAAAAAAGACCACGAACGTTAAAAACAGAAAACCAAACGCCAAGCACCAAACCTCTACCACCTCAGAGGTCTCTTGCGGGTAACACTACCCCTCCAACGCATGGGTTTGCGCAGGGCCAACAGCTGGGCACAGCTCCTTCCTGCACGCCCCGCGGGATGGCAACGCTGGCCGCAGCGATCCAGAGCCCGTCCGGGCGTCAGGCCGCGTTTCGGGAGCAAACGTACCGTGGGCTCGGCGCGCCTGGCAGCCCGTTCCCCTCGGGGCCGGTTAATCATTGACGGCAAAGGCTGCTACCCAACGGCCCTCTGCCGCTCAGCGAAGCCCACTCTCGGCTCCGCCGGTGCCCGGGTGCCGGCGGAGCGGCGGCAGAGGACGAGCTGCTGCAAGCAGCTCCCAGGCGCTGCCAGAGTCAGTCCCAGAGTATACCGGGTGGGGCTCGAGGGGCCGGGGCCGGTCCCGGCTGCAGTCCCCGCGCTGCCAAAAGGGGCCCGCCCGTCTCCAGGTCTCGGCACCGGGACCCAAAGCGTTAGAACAGCGGGTGGGGTGCCGCGGGCTCTGCAGCAACCGGCCCCTCTCAACAGGAAACTCCTGGCCGGGCCCGGGACAGAGCGGTGGCTTACCTGGCGGGACGCTGCGGGGCCGGAACGCCGCGGCGGCCAGGAGGAGGCTGCAGGCGGCGGGACGCGGCAGAGGCCGGGTGGAGGCGGCGGCCCGGGACGCGGCGGCAGCCGGGCGGCGGCTGGGAGGAGGAGACTGGAGCTGCGTCGCGGCTGTGGCACCGCCGCCCCTCGCGCGGACACGCCTCGCGCCCCGCCCCAGACCCGCCCCCGGCAACAGGCGCGGGGCTGCCCGGCCCCGGGCGGGCGCGGAGCTGTCAGCGTCGGCGCAAGGGAGCCGCCTGAGGCAGAGTTCCGTCGGCGCAACGGGTGTGGTGTGCAGCCTGGTGCCGGAGGGGAAGGGCACAGTGAGGCGGCCAGCAGTACCCAGGTTCCGCAGCGCTTTCCTGGTTTGTGCTTCTCCTCTGCCCTCCGCGAGGCGCGAAGACTCCAGGAGTCTCTGGTTGAGACCTTCCAGAACTTGCCACTGAGCAAAAGGTAAACCGGCTGCATGAACCATTGAAGCTCCCCGTTTGTGAGCACTTGTTGCAGCTAAACCACCAGGATGTGGAAGCTTACCCCAAGCTTTTCAGTAATCAGTGTTTTCAAATGCCTCCTAGGAGCTGCAAAGAAAATCAGATCATCAGGGTTGTTATGGGGGACTTGACAAGGTGACCTTTGAGGGTCCCTGCCAACCTAATGCATTCTGTGATCCTGTGTTACTAACACAAGTCTAAAGGAGTGGTAAGTAGCTATCCGCTTAACTTTAGACACTGGAATGTGGAGGTACTTGGAACTGTAAAAAACAGACCATAATTTTCATAAACAACTGTAATCAGGATTTACTGTCAGCACCAGTGTCTTACACTACCAGCAACACTTCCCTTAACCCAAATATATATCAGTTCTCATGTTTATTAGCAACCTAAGCTAGAAGAACTGGAAAACCAGCATTTCCTTTCAAAAACATCACATACCTCTTCCTATCAACACAAAGGAGACTTCTTGATCATAATATACCTCTACTCAAACTCAGCCAGAAATCTTAACTTCTTACACCTTCAAACACAGCTCAGAGGCAGAACTCGGTCATTATTATTTTCAATCAAGGATTCCCAAACTGCAACATGGAAAATAATTCAGGGTGAGATTTATAACAAGTATATATCCAACCCACCCTTCAAACCAGGCAGAGCTGACAGGCAGGTGCGCTGGCAGAGAACCATCTCTCTGTAAGACCGTGCCATTCTCTGTGATGGTGGTGTCCAGGCAAGCCTCAGTGCGTAGCTGCTACTCCGTTCAGTTGCGGTGTCCTCATGGGATAAGTATCTGTTGAATGGATTCAGCGACTTGCTGTAGAAAGCTGGTCATAAATTAGATACTCAGGAGTTATGGCAAGGCCACAGGTTCAGAATCAACATTTTATTTGGAATTGTGTCTTCAAAACTACTCACATCTTTGGTAAATGTTGATGTATTTTAAACAACAGAACTTGGAATGACCCGTCTCATAACTGTGTTCCTGGAGTGCTCTTCAAAATGTTGCTGACACCTCTCGCACCCTGAGCTGTATGCATTTTGCCTGGGAGTTTTGGAAAAGATTCTGAAGCTCGAGAGAAAGGTGAATTATATTCATAAAACAAGGGTGCCACTGACCTTTCAGCACGAGAGAATAGATGTGAACCACAGACCGGAGACTCATTGTGAAGGTTTGGGTGTCCCCCGCCCCC